>ML778760.1:703963-756383 GCA_009831015.1 Picea engelmannii
AGTCTATTGCATCTCACTGATGCTCCTGAACCTCCCCTTGAAATCAGAAAGAATTCCATTACTTTTTGTGAAGATTCTCCTTCAATCACTATTGTTTGGAAGATGTTCTTTGACAGAGCCTCTTCTAGAGAGGGTGTTGATGATGGAGTGGTATTTGTTTCACCTACTCAAGAGACTATATCCTTGTCCTACAAGTTAGAATTTGAAGCTACCAATAATGTGGCAGAGTATGAAGCTCTTGTTTTGGGTTTGAGGGATGCAAAAGACTTGGGAATTGAAGGGATATCAGTTTTTGGGGGCGCTGGATTAATTTTCAATCAAATCAAAAATCTTTATCAAGATAAGCACCCTAGGCTGAGAACTTATAGAAATGAAGTATGGGACCTAGTTGACAGTTTTTTCCTAGCTTTCAACATTTCATTTATTCCAAGAGAAGAGAATGCCATGGTTGATTCTCTGGTTGTTTCAGCATGTAATTTCAAAGTCCCTTTGCCACCTAAACTCAAGTATGATGTAGAAGTGAAATATAGGCCCTCTATACCTAACAATGTCAAGCATTGGAAAGTGTTTGAGGACATTTTAGAGATCAAAAGATTCCTTGAGACTGTTGGTGAGTTTTCTACATTACACATTGACCAAGATCATGATTCTGAAAGTAATCCTCATGCTAATGTTTTCCTGAACAAAATTGATAATCATCATATTGTTCAGTTGCCTAGCAATCACATTCCAAGGGGACTGGTTCCTCTGGAAAGACTATTTGACAGGAATGATGTGGCAGTGAAAGTTAGAGTTTCAACTGAGGATGTTGATGTAGCTGAGTGCAACATCGGTACAGAGGAGGATCCAAAATTTTCCAAGTTGTCAAGCAGTCTGACAAGTGAACAAAGGGTTGAATATGTTGAACTGTTAAAAGAGTTTTTTGATGTGTTTGCCTATACATATGAAGACCTAAAAACATATAACACAAGTGTCATCAAACATAAGATCCCATTGAAGAAATAGGCCAAACCATTTAGGCAGAAACTGAGACAGATAAACCCTATGTTGCTTCCTATTATGGAGAAAGAGGTTAAAAAACTTTTGGATGCCTAGATTATCATCCCTCTGAGATATTATGAATGGGTGGCCAACTTGGTCCCAGTGAGAAAGAAGAATGGAGAAATCACACTTTGTGTCGATTTCAGGAACCTGAACAGAATCTCTAAGAAGGATAATTACCCCTTGCCAAAGATGGAGCACAAATTACAGAGTGTGACAGGTGCATCTAAGATGTCCATGATTGATGGATTTTCTGGCTACAACCAATTTTTTGTCTTTCCTGAAGACAGAGAAAAAGAAACATTCACTACTCCTTGGGGTACATTCATGTATGCTAAGATTGCCTTTGGATTAATGAACGCATGAGAAACCTTCCAGCGAGCTATGGAAATTGCCTTCATTGGAGAAAAAGATAAATTTTTAGTCATCTATCTGGATGACATTACAGTTTTCTCCAGGTCTGATAAAGAGCATTGTTACCATCTGATAAAGGTCTTCCTAAAATGCAAAAAAATTGGTCTCTCCTTAAATCCTAAAAATCCATTGTTTTCCATGAAGGAGGGAAAATTACTAGGGCACATAGTATCAGCTGAGGGGGTAAAGATTGATCCCAGCAAGGTGGAAACCATCCAAACCTTGTCACCCCCGATATCCAAGAAAGAAGTTCAGTCTTTCTTAGGGAAAATTAATTTTCTGAGAAGGTTTGTTTCTTATTTTGTTGAACTCTATAAAATTCTCAGGGTTGTATATTTCTGGCCTAGTCTATTCACCGATGTCTATGGAAAGATTAGGGCTTGTCTTAAATGTCAAAAATTCTCTAGAAAGCAGCAGCTTAAGTCTTTTCCATTGAATCCTATGGTAACTTCGGGACCCTTTCAGCAGTGGGGCCTAAATTTTATTGGGGAAATTCATCCTACTTCAAGTGGTCATCACAGGTGGATATTGACTGCCATAGATTACTTTACCAAGTGGATAGAAGCCATCCCCACAAGGTAATCATCGGTTTTCTTGATGATATTATGGAAAGATTTGGTTTTCCGAACATGATTGTCATTGATAATGTTGCATCTTTAAAGGTTGAACCATTAATTCAGTTTTGTGAACAGTTTGGAATTGCATTGATTCACTCTACTCCTTACTACCCCCAAGGGAATGGACTGGCAAAGTCCTCTAACAAGAGTCTTATAAATATCATCAAGAGATTGTTAGAGGACAATAAGAAAGCATGGGATTCAAAGATCAAATTTTCTTTGTGGGATGATAGAGTGACAACAAAGAGGTCTCTTGGTGTCTCTCCTTTTCAGCTTGTGTATGGGATTGAGGCCATTTTTCCTTCTCACCTTGCCTTTCCTGTGGAAAAATTATTCCAAGACCACCAAGGGGAACCTGATGATATGATCAGAAGAATACAACAACTTGTAGAAGTGCAGGAGACTAGAGAAAAATTATTGGACAAAGCACATGACCATCAACAGAAGATCAAGCAGGCCTTCGACAGGAAGGTAAGAAAAGAGGATTTACAGTTGGGAGATCTAGTACTAAAATGGGATGCACCCAAACAGGACAAAGGCAAGCATGGTAAAGTTGAAGCCTTGTGGATTGGGCCCTTCAAAATATCTGAGATATTTTTAAATAATACTTACAGGTTATAGAATTTGGAGGATGCTGAAGTATTTGGTGGCCCTGTAAATGGGCATTTCCTGAAAAGGTTCTTTGTTTGAGCCATGAGTGGATTTTTCATGCCATTGTAAATATCATTCTTCTTGTGTTGTAATGAATGACCCCATAGCCCTAAGATACGGCACCGAAGCTACTAAAGTTCTTAGATCCTCGCAAGGAGACATCTATCCCACATGGAGCCTAATGTTAGCACATATTTTTGATAGAAAGGATGTTTTTCCCTTAGGAAATAACCCCTTGGTGAAAAAATGCAGGAAAGGGTCGTAGCACGACCTACTTTCGGCTCTTATTCTAATTTTTTTGATGGTTGGGAAGCCTTGGCACGTTGTTCTAGGGATCATGCAGATCTCAGCGGCTAATATCTACGTGCTCATATCTACGGTCTGTGTTCCATATCGGACCCCCCCGCCCGACCTTCTGCCTTTAACGAGGGTGTCCGAGTAGGTGGTTTTTTGGTGCGGCCCCCCCACTATCGTGTCACCTCCTCATCAATTTGAACCCCCCCACACGCGCTTTACCTCTTACCATCTACTCGCCCCTCTGAGCTAACCTCCCTACCACCTCCCATTACCTCCATCGCTTCGGCCGCCACCTGTCCTCCACTCACATCACTCGTGCACCTGTCCCCTTCTTGATGTCACATCTCCCCTCTCGTCTCCCAAAATCTGTATTCCACTCCCACTCCATGTCCCCTCCACCATTATTCGTTTACCCCTGACCCATCACTCCCATCTACTTCTATGTCCTCTCCCTTCACCACATCACCCCTGCGCCTTTACACCTGATCTTCCCTCATACTGATACCCATGCCTCCCAGTCACCGTTCTTCTACCACATCATTCCACATGGCCTCCAATCGTTCATTTTATCCTTTGAGTCTGTGCCAACCACCTCTCCCACTCGCCATCATCTTCCTCCACATTTTCCTACCAGTTCTCTCTGCAAGGGCCCGACAAAGCACAGGTGGAAAAAGAGAAGGGTGAAGCTGGCACGTTTTCCAGGTGTAGAGTTGACTCGTGCTCATCTTGATCCCAATGAATATAGTTAATGAAAGTTGGGGAGGTGTTTGAAACATCGTCTTTCCCCCATAAATGGAAGGCTCAGAAGTTACGGTTAAGGAGACAGGACTGTCAACGAGTCAGGTCCCTACTGAAGCACATTGTGTCTAACAGAAGCTCACATCTGACTGGAAGATGCATGCATGGTCTGCCAAAGAACATGCAGAAGTCAAGCCTTGAATGCATTGACTTGATCACACATCTGGCAGTGGTAGTCGCTCCAGAGTATATCTAGGCATTTTTATATTTTGTTATGGTCGATGGTTGAGAAAGGCTTCCGGATTGTAAAATTTTGATGAAGCTCCCGGTCTTCTGGTTCTATAACTTTATTTGAGACTTCTCGTTTAATATAAGTCAACCTATTTCCATATTTTGTAATAGTTGTGCTAAGACACTCGAGCATGGAAGATCTAGTCGAGGGTTGTTGTGTTGTTGTGATGCAGGTTTGATTATAGTAGTAACGTGACCATTTTTAGTCAGCCCCTGTTGTTATCTTTTTCCCCTTACACTGAGTAGCTCGGGCATGGAAGATCCAGTCGAAATGTTGTATCAGCATCATGATGAAGGTTCGATCATCATGTTGTTGCGACTGTGTTTTTTAGACATATCTCAGTGTCTGAAACCTGAAATTAAGAGTGATCTTGGGTCTGTGTTTTTCTTCTCCAAGTTGTTGGAAAGCCTGATGCCCATAGCAGTCTTGTTCACCTCTCTCACCAAGTCTTCCCTCTATTCACCTTTATTATAGTTTACTGACTGAAGTTGATCAAGACCTCAATTACTTGTGCATGCTAGTCCAGGTTTTTGAGTTAAAACGATACTATCTTGATTTTGCACCCATTTGACCTCTTTAAATCCATTCATTGTGACATATAATCTGATAGGTACTGGGCTTACCTTAAATGCAATCTGAAGGTGACTTCTAGTGCTAACAGGAGGTACCTACAGTGCTAATCACTCCAAGTTGTACTAGCTTATCTTGCTCTATGATCAAAGCATCACAAAAGTTCTCAAGACTAGGTTTTTCATAATTTGTCCCTAGAGCCTCTTGCATGGCATAAAAGGTAGATACAAACATAGAATATGCACTACCTAGCTTAGAAATAATAAGATAGATGTAATGATATTCTTCTATCTTTATCTTACATTATTCACATAAAGTTCTGAGTGTTCTAAACTTAGATAGATAGTCTTCAATGCAAGAGAAATCACTTGGACTTTAAGTTAGTAATTGATTTTCTAACTGTTATGCTCGAATAATATTGTGTTTACCAAACACAGATTCAATATTTTCCCAAGCTTCTTTGGGTTTATCAATTGATTGAAGGTGGAACCTTGAATCAGTAGAGATGGACATTCTGATTAATCCACATGCTTCGTCACTCCTATTATCCCATTTGGCTTTCTTATCAACATTAGTGGGTGTTTTTTTCCTTTCCCAAGGTAATCTGGTACGAGCCTTTACTTCTTAATAAATCCTCCATATGGGATTTCCATTGGAAGTAGTTGTTGTTGGTAAGTAAGAGATTACTTGTAAAATCCATATTAAATATGCAGATAATATGGATTTAAAATATGAAACTGATGATTTAAATGGAAAGATCTCAAAAAGTTATGCGGTTTTAAAAAAAACGGCACTTAAAACGGACTTCGGATGTGAGAGTTATGCCCTTTTAAAAAAAAGCATAAACGATAACCAAAGGACCATGTGGTGGTGTAAGTTGCTTTATGAAGTGACCCACTTTTATAAAGAGAAGTGGGGATCACTTTTACAATAAAGTTACTTCATGCAAAATAAATAACTCTAAAATAAAATATTAAATCTACTTATAGTGATTCACTTTTATACTTGAATTGAAATACACTTTACAATTTTAGCATGAACTTTTTCAAAAAAAAATAACAAAAGAGAGACTTGAACTCAAGACCTATTACTTAATAAGGAAACTTTTAACCAAATGGTCTATCAAAACATATTGTATTGTTTCGCAAGAGTGTTGCTGTTGTTGTTGTTTTTGATGGCCTTGGAGAGCGTGCTCAAAAAAAACTATTTTCACATAAGAAAAAAATTGCGCTTCTCGATGACAACAAGGGTTAGATCTCGGTTAGCTTAACCTGGAAGATGCACATTTTCCTATTTGTTTCTGATTTTCCAATATCACACGGGATGTGGGGCAAAGAGCATACACAGATCTAAAAGAGTAGCAACCCGGAAACAAATAATATCAAACCGAAATAAAACCAAAGTAATACTTTGCAAAAATTTTAAAAATGCATATTCACGCTTTATACCTTCGGATCTCACTGTAATGGTTGTATCTTGGGAAAACATAAACCTTTTCGAGTGAAACGAAAAATGTTCCTGACTAAAACGAGTGCTGATGAGGAAACTTGACTTCACGATCTCAATCTACAACAGGAGTGGGTCCTCAAACAGGCTTTGATACCATGTTTGACAGCACAGGTACTCCAACAAAGGACGAACACCTTCAGTAACCACTCACATAACTAGATCAAATATCAACACACCGATGTTTTCACGTGGTAAAACCCCTACGGGGAAACATCCATGGCCCTAGCTAACGCGACCACTTGGAGCAGTTTATTAATGCAAAAGAAAAAGATTACAGAGATATTTTACAAGAGATTTTCTCACAATCGATCATCGGCAAATGACCCACCATGCTCTTTAAATATAGATCATGGACCAATCGGGTGTTAATCCATGGATCAATGGTCGTTAATATTGATGAGAGTATGAACTGTCGAATCACTCTATGTCGGGAACATATCGTGACCGTCGGATTTCCTAACTACAAATGCATACTAATGCATACTAAAGAAACACACTAGGAAACACACTTTTACCTAATGACATATTAGACCAAGTAGATCTTAACTAACTCCTAAGTGTCTAAATATCCTAACAAAGGTTCTCCGACAAATTCCCATAATTCCACGTTTGCAATGACTGTTCAGGTGCCAAAGCATAGCACAATTTATGGATTACCTTGCACGAAAGAGAATTGAAGATGGCATTCTTCGAATGCTTGCAGATGGTTATGAATTTAAGGAAATTGATGCAAAATGGTCAAAATTTTACAAATGAACCTCGTAATGTTAGACTTTTATTGGCAACTAATAGTGTTAATCCATTTGGAGAGCTTCGATCTGTTTACTTAGTGTGTCCTATTTTTTTTATCAACAATAACATTCCTCCTTGGATGTCAATAAAGAGGGAGCACATAATGTTGACAATGATTATTTAAGGTATTTGTTTACATTAATTTTTCGAATGTAAATTTTTCATTTTTCTCTTTTTTTGCATAACATCTTTTATTTATTTATGTATGTATATATACATACCATGGTAGTAATTTCGTGTAATTTCAAACAATTAGGTAAGTACCAAGTTAAATATATGAATGTGTATATTGAGCCTCTTATCGACGAGCTACTAAAGTTATGGGAGGGAATCACTATGTATGACATCTGTAAACCAATTGGGCAGAAGAGATTTCAATGTCGTGGAATACTTTTATGGACAATTCATGATGCCCCGGGACTAACACATTTTTGTGGTATGTAACGTTCCATATTGCACACTTGAATAGTATATAATTAATTGAATATATCATGCATGTTGTTTAAATAATCATTTTGTATATTAATAATTCACATTAATCCATCTGTTGCAAGTCTTCAAACAAAGGGTAAATTTGCATGTCCAGTTTGTGGTCCTAAGATGAAATCTCGTCGGTCAAAAAGTTTAGGAAAGGAGGTGTTTGATGAGTATAGACACTTCCTCTCTAAGAACAAAAGTATCGTACTACTGAAAAAGATATTTTCAATGGGAAACAAGAGACTGGACTAAAACCACAAAGAATGACACCTCGCCTCTGGAAGTTGGCATATGATAGAATTAATCCTCAAGGTACGCATTTTGTTTATGTATCATAAATGGAATCATGTTTTGAAATTTTATTTTAATTATTAATTTTATTTTATCGCATTTGATAAATAGTGTTCTGATTTTTTTTATGCTTCATCAATTCCATTGTTGTAAAGGTAGTAATAATGGGCTTCCAGAAGGAATGAAATGTTATACCACTCAATTCATGAGGTTGCCTTACTATGAGGACCTAAAAATAGTTCATTTATTTGATACAATTCACATCGGGAAGAATGTGACAGAAACATTATGGCAAATCATAGATGGCAGGAGGGATAAAGGAAAAATTGTCAAAATTTGTAATGATATTTGGGAAGCCAATCATGCAATGCAAAGTGTGATTCAATCAAATAACGATGGAGACCAAAATAACCTTCCATGGTTATTAACATAGCAGCAAAGAAATGGTGTAAAAGAGGTCATTCAAAAAATTAAATTTCCCACAGTTTTTTGTTCAAACATAAAGAATATCTTAACGAAGAAAGGTGAATTTGGTGGGGTAAAAACACATGATTGGCATACCTTCATTAAGGTAATTAATCATTTTAGTATTCATATTTATATATTGGTCATATACATTTTTTGAGTTTTTTATTTTTTTTTTGTCTAGTTTTGAACAAGTAACAATTTGTTTTTATTGTTACAGTATGTTCTACCTCTATCTCTCCCAAACGAATTTGAAAACAATGTCAAACAAGTTATATATGATCTTGGAAAATACATGAGGTAAGTAGTTGCAATATACATGCAAAAAAAAAAATCATTTTTTTGTTGTACTTAATGACATGTGCTTTACTTGTAATGTAATATGTATTATGTTTTGTTGAAACATGTTGTTTTTTTGCGTCATGATCTGTAGATGGTTGTCATTGAAAGAAATTCATGAAGATGATATAAAGTATTGGAAGAGAAAATTATAATGTGTGAAATGCATAACTATCTACCTCCAGCATTTTTCAGTGCACAAGAACACTACATCATACACCAAGTAGAGGAGATTGAAATGTGTGGACCTATGCACACAAGGTCAATGTGGATGGTGGAGAGGCACTTGAAATCATTGAAGGCTTTGGTTAGACAAAGAGCACGTCCTGAGGGTTCTATGGTGGAGGGATATATGGTATATGAATCCATGGTGTATATTAGTCAGTATCTTCCAAAATTAGCAACACAAGCTATGCATGCAATGGATTGCATTTGGGATGTGAACTCCATCAAAAAATTTGAAAGGGAGTAGTTGTTGGGGAAAGGTACAATGAAGAAAGTGAGACGTAATTAAATTGTGGAAATTTTTAATAAATATAAATTTTTCATTTTTTTGTGTATATGATCATACTCATTTAATATTTATTCTTTCATCATTTATTAATATTTACCATGGTTATAACTAATATTTAATATTGATGAATTGTGATTTTTTGATCAATCAGTTGCTCAAGATTGGGATGCACAACATTTATACATTGCAAACAATCTTGACTGGATGAAGGTATGGATTGATAGATGTAAAGAACGTCATGGCGGTAGGTTATCATGGAAAGAACTGCCTGAATTGGTTAGAGAAGCTCATCGTAATGGGGATTCTGATGTTATGCAGAGGGAAATAGATTTAGCATATTGTTTGAAAGATGGAAAGGAAAGCAAATTCACCCATTTTATTCAATTATTTTATATTATATTAATGTGACTATAGGTGTATTTTTTTCATATTATACTTTCCAAGTTATATAAATTTGTTTATTATTAATTGACAATGCATCTTTTACATGTCTGGCATATTGCAGTTGAAACACCACAAGGCTATGTGGCGCAATGGTCGTAAATTTCACATCAAACTGTTGGATGAAACCAGAAAAATTTATGATAGTGGGATAACTGCAGTATTCCAGGTCACTAATGTTTCCTCTAGGAGTGACAGATGTCCTCGAGAATCTGAAAATAGATACTATGGGTTTTTGAATGATATAATTGAGTGTGACTTTAATTACTTCAAAATAGTTTTGTTCGATGTCAAATGATATAGGTTGTGAATGCATGAACATGATGAGGAAAGAACCGTTATTCAACATGCCAATGTATTTCCGATAATTAAAACAAAAGTTTTTGAAAAAGCAAATGACCGCTATGTTTTTCCAAGTCAATGTGAACAAGTCTTTTACTCAAAGGTTCCAGGTAAGAGGGATTGGTCATTTGTTGTTAGATATGATCCAAGAGGAAGGCCAGTAAAGTATACTATAGCTGAAGAAGATTATTTTTAAGAATAATATGATGTAGAGCTAGAGAAAGAAGAATATGGGTCGACGGATGAAGAAGACGAAGAAGATGAACCAGGCGTAGGAGACAATGCGTCGGTTCTTGATGATGATATCAATGAAGATATGCTTGAAAATGACATTGATGGTGATGAAGATATAATCAATCCTTTCAACATTGTTTCTGAATCGGATGTTGATACAAATGTCGAGTTGGATGATCAAGAAGAAGATACAGAAGAAGGGTGATACAAATGTTGCATTGGTCAATGAGGTACGTAACAGATATTTTAATTTGTATGAATTATTCTCTTTAAATATTTTTTTATGTGGGTTAATTAGATGTTTTTAAGTTTTATTTCATTTTTGTTTTGGTAGTTTCTATGCATGATTACTATGTTGCTTTTGTTTATTTTCTATTTTATAGATTGGGTATTAGGGAATTGAGAGCGATGTGAGGGGGGGGGAGGGCCATATGAGATTCCACCTTCACATGGTTGGCCTTGTTTAGTAGAGAATAAATTATTCTCAAAACCAAGAGAAGTTCATCCATTCATCTTTATACTCAAAGATCACTCATAGACCCATTCTATATACCGCCTCATATCGTCCTCGTTTCGTTTTAATTTTCTCGGTCGAATTTTAAAGGAAACAACTATTAAAAGACATTGTACTAGGGCTAGAGTACATGATGGGAAACAATGACCTGTGAATGGGGCCAACGTTGAAATTTTTTCAAAATGTTTATGTATGCACCGAAATTTGACATGGATACTCTATTCACATTTGGAATGCACCAAAATTTGACATGGATAGTTTGTTCCATGTCAAATTTCAAGATAGTTCTGACAACAATTCTATAGAAGGGAATGACAAACATTGACAATGAGATGTGCATGATGAACGTTGATGCAAATGTGGATGATCTCAAATATTATGTGGGGACAACATAAATCCTTGATTCTTGAAACCCTCCCATACTGTCAAGGCATGTGTCTAGTCTAACCATGTCAAATTTTGACACATACATGAATATATTGAATAAATTGCAACGTTAGATCCATTCATTACTCACTATGTGGGGTTGTTGCATGACATTTGTGGTGGGTGAATCGGAAGTTCCATGAAATTTCAAGAAAGTTCCAACAAATATTATACATATGGAAATGACAAATGATGACAATGAAACATTCATTATGAACGTTGATGAAAACATGGATGATCTCAAATATTATGTGGGGACATCATATATCCTTGAGTCTTGAAACCATCCCATACCATCAAGGCATGTTTCTAGTCTAACCATGTCGAATTTCGACGCATACATGTACAGTTTGAAGAAATTTCAACATTAACCCCATTCACTTATCACTATGCGAGATCGATGCAAGATGGCATTGGTGATGGATGTAATGGAAGTGTCATGGAATTTCAAGAGAGTTCCGACAAAGATTATATAGATGGAAATAACAAATGATGAAAATGAGACATCTGTTATATTGAACGTTGATGCAAACATGGACGATCTCAAATATTATGCGGGGACATCAAACATCCTTAAGTCTTGAAACACTCCCATACCATCAAGGCAACTATCTAGTCTAACCATGTCAAATTTCAACGCATACAGAAACAAATTGAAAAAATCTCAATGTTGGCCCCATTCACTTCTCACTATGTAGTTTTGGTGGAAGAAATTTGTGATGGGTGTATTGGAAGTTCCATGTAAAATTTCAAGATAGTTCCGACAATAATTCTATAGAATTCCGACAATAATTCTATAGAAGGGAATGACAATGAGAGGTGTAGCATGATGAACGTTGATGAAAATGTGGACGATCTCAAATATTATGTGGGGACATCATACATCCTTGAGTCTTGAAACCCTCCCATACCGTCAAGGCATGTGTCTAGTCTAACCATGTCAAATTTCGATGCATACAGGCACATATTGAAGAAATTTCAACAATAGCCCCATTCATTGCTCACTATGCGGGGTCGGTGCATGACATTTGTGGTGGGTGAATTTAAGCTTCTACAACATCAACTCGACTTGGTAATTCAATAATAAAACAAAGTGGTTAAATCCAATTTAACCAAGAGAATCAACAATAGAGCCACTTGATTTAATGAAGTCAATTTATTGATGGTTCATCCATTGGGGTTGAAAGCTAGGAATCAAACCTACTATAAATTGGCATTGGCAAGAGGAATGAAATTATGATTATGTTCAAAATTATCTAGTTTGTGTTTCTAGTGTTACCCCTCATTTTACATGAGGCCTACACTAGTATTTTTTCACTACTCTTGTAATTTTCATCACAAATGTAGGTTTACAAGTTGATATTTGGATGGCTTAGGGGTTGTGATTGCATTTGATGAGACTATTATTGATGTCGTCATGGATGGATATATGATGTTGATGCTCTAGTTGTCTTGGTAATTTATTTCCTTTCATACTAGTAGACTTGGTTGTATAGTCTCTTATATGATCATTATTGGATGGTTGATGATACATGTTGATGTATGACTCCCTTTATGGAACACCCTAACAATTTTTGGCTAAGCTAATATTGTATTGGCATCTTTGTTTTCTTGGAATTCTCCCCTTGATATCACTTGATTTCACATTCATTTATGTTGATATGGTCTAGCATGGTGTGATGTTCATGAGGTGAATTTCCTTTCGCATGTTGAGGATTCATACACATACTATGGTTTTTTATGACATATATTACACCCTCATGTCGAGCATTTCCATATTATACATATTTTTATGCCCTATTACTTGGTGGAGGAGCCTGCCATGGAATTCCCTTGCCTTGTGGGACGATTTCACACTTGTTTAGGTGAAATTTGGAAATTACTCATCATTCCATGTGGAGCGCTCACCCTCCTTGCATACATGTTAAGGGATGGTCTTATTTACATGTTAAGTGATGGTCTTATTTATTGATTGATGAGGGGCCACCCCTTTATTTATGGATTTAGTTTATCATTGAAGGAATTTCACGTGTGTTCTACATATATAATTTGATTCCTTATTTCATGGATCCACTTGCTTGGAACTTGTTTTGAGGAAGACATCCACCATTTGAGGCCATTCTGCACTTTTCCATGTTGTGTTTGACGAGATGTTTCTCTTAAAGGTCTCACACATTCTATCATTGGAGGTTTGACTTAATTCAAACTTCTAGTTTGTGGAGATGTCCACCTTTGGATGTTACATTTCATACATTTTTTTTCTTATTGATGGGACATCTCACATTGGGATCCGGGGGTTTCATGGTTTTATGTCCTAGATCATGAAGGAAGATGCCCACTTATGGATGTCTACACCTTTCTTGGAGCCTTATTTCACTTGCTTTCATTATGATTCCTCATGTGGGTGCCCAGCCTTTCCCAAGCTGTCTTGAAAAAGTTAAGTTGAAGCCAAAATTGCTCCTTATCCGACATCTGGCTCGTCTTATTTCCTAGTTCTCCCTTCTGTGTCCATTTTTGTGCCTTTCATGTGGGTGGGTGCACCTCTTTCCAACTCACCGTGTGTTGTGTTTGGGCGTTATGCCTCCTTTTTGTTATGATTCCTCTTTTGGGTGCTACTCTTGCCAACTCGTCGTGCCTTGCCTTTGGGCACCCTGCCTTGTTTTTGTTATGATTCCTCATGTGGGCACCCCTCTTGAAAACTTGCCTTGCGTTGTGTTTGGGTGCCCAGCCTTGTCCAGGCCGTCTTGAAAAAGTTAAGTCGAAGCCAAAATTGCTCCTTATCCGGCATTGGGCTCGTCTTCTTGCCTAGTGCTCCCTTGTGTGGCCCTTTTTGTGCCTTTCATATTGGTGGGTGCACCTCTTGCCAACTTGCCTTGCGTTGCATTTGGGTTCTCTGCCTCATTTTTGTTACGTTTCCTCTTGTGGGTGCCGCTCTTTCCAACTCACCTTGCGTTGCATTTGGGCACCCTACCTTGTTTTCATTATGATTCCTTATGTGGGTGCCCCTCTTGCAAACTCACCTTGCATTGCGTTTGGGCGCCCAGCCTTTCCCAGGTCATCTTGAAAAGGTTAAGTTGAAGACAAAATTGTGCCTTATCCGACATCTGGCTCATCTTCTTTCCTAGTGCTCCCTTGTGTGTCCATTTCCATGCCTTTCATGTGGGTGGGCGCACCTCTTTCCAAGTCACCTTGCATTGTGTTTGGGTGTTTTGCCTCATTTTTGTTACAATTCCTCTTGTGGGGCACGCCCCTCTTTCCATCTCACCTTGCCTTGCCTTTGAACACCCTGCCTTGTTTTCATTATGATTCCTCATGTGGCCGCCCCTCTTTCCAACTTGCCTTGTGTTGTGTTTGGTCTCCCTACCTCATTTTCATTACGATTCCTCATGTGGCCTTACATAGAATTCACCTATAATGTGAGACACAAAATTTCCACAGAGAGAAAATACCTATATATATATATAACAAACAAAACAAAATTCTTAAAACCTTTAACCTTAAAACTACCAACTCTTAAAATTCTTAATATCTCTATAGAATCATGCTCCTTAACACTTATAACCACTATACCCTATAAATACTAACCCATATAACCTCTATAAATTCTAATCATAACCCTTGATTCTTATAACATTTATCACATGAAATCCTTATCCCTTATAACCTCTAATTTACTCTAAAGCACTATAATTTTTATCCCATATGGCTCATATCACCACTAACTAGTATAATCACTAATTAAATCTTATAAACTCAAACCCCTATAATTGTACAAATCCTAACACCTACAAAACTTATATACCTTTATCCCTATTATCTCTAACATCCCCAACCCTTATAACCCTAAATATTTAACCTATGACCCATATAACAATTAACATCTAACTTATACAACCCACAAAACTAACATAAACTCCAACCCCTAATAATTATCCCTTATAACTCTTATAACCTCTAACCTATAATAGGTATAATTCCTAACACCTAACTCCTACCCAACCCCTAACATGTATAGTTTGTAACCCTCATAAACTCTAGATTCTAACTCTCGACCCCTTATAATTGTATAACACCTAACACTTATAATGATGCTTGAATTTAATTCCTAATCCATAATGTTTGTCACCCTTGACCCCTATAACATTAAACCCTTATAATACCTAATACCTAACCCCTAACCCTTGTAAAAACTATAACCTTGAATCATTAAAATTATTAAACACTCTAACCTTTAAACCACTACCTCTTATGTATAGCATATATAACATAATGTTATAACATATATCACATGTATGTTATAACATATATGTAACATACATGTGAAATATGTTATAACATAACTATACACAACAAAACCAAACCGATAACCATGCGGTCCCATTCACACTCTACTATTCATTTTAATGATACTTGTACCTACGCGTGAGACTATCGAGATAGGGAAATTTTGAGAACTGAGGGGAGGGAAATAGTTGCACCTGTGTGAGACCGTTGAGATCATGCAATTCTGAGATTGAGGTGAGGTAAATAGTTGCACCTGCACATGATATCGTTGAGGGACATCTGTGAAATTGATCAGGCGATGCCAAGACTGAGGGAGAGGGAAAGGATATGTGAAATTGATTAGGCGACGCCAAGACTGAGGGAGAGGGAAAGGATGGTGAGTACCTCTACACACTCGAATTCAAATTGGGAATAAAGTTGAATTATCCTTTATCCTACGTTTTCTTTTGTGTGAAGTGATTTTTTCCTACCAATCTGAACATCCATATTGAGGCCAATTTGAACATTGTAACCCTAGGGACTGGAAAATGTGCACAATTATTCTCAGCAAATGCAAAGATCTTTAACCGGAGAAAACCATTTCGAAAAAACCTTTGAAACTCTAGAGAAACCCCTTTTGAAAACCCCTTTGAAACTCCAGAGAAACCCCTTCGAAACTTCTCTCAACATCCATGGGTTCACCAAACCAAGTCAGCTTGGCCCTAAATCGAGCCTACACCTGCATCAACTCTCACACTTCATTTGCATCCTTATTTTCACCTAGTTCTCTTTTGCGTATTCTCTTAGTACCTAGGTGTGGACCTTGGGAATACCCTTACGCCAATGTTAGAGTAAAACATAGGCATGCACTATTTCCCTTCTTGTGCCTCCACTAGTGCTTGTTGTTAATCCATTTGGAGAGCTTTTGTTTGTTTACTCAGTGTGTCCTATTTTTGTTATCAACAATAACATTCCTCCTTGGATGTCAAAAAAGAGGGAGGATTTCTCATACATTTGAATTTATTTCTCATCATAATGATCACGGTTCTAATTTTATTGTAATGTGGTAGGCTGATTGTGGTAAATCAAAAGCGGCCTTAGAACAAGTAAACGAACAACAATTTTTGAATTGCATTTAATGTGCATTTTATTTCTGTGGCGATCAGTTATTTTATTTGTTTACATAACTGAATTATCATTTATTTTTATGAATATGTAGTTGACGGTACATGGTGTTGATGATGATTCGTTCGGCGAAAGGGATTTGTATGAATCCCTGACCCTATGGTTTTAATTAGAAAAAAGATCAATAAAGCAAACAAGGAACTCGCTCACTTGTTAGATATTCTATATCAAACTCCTAAGTTTGAAGAAAGGATCAAAGAAGGTATGACAAGGCTTAATACATATAAGGTAATAACCATAATTTCAAGTGGTTTTATTTTTATGTCATAAGATCAATTATGAAAGCTTGATTTTTAACTTTTACATTATCTAAACGAAAAAATGTTGTATTTCATATATAGAGATTTTTGGATCCTGTTGACACAGACATGCATGGTATCGGTAGTAATGGCGTTGCATAGATGCCACAGGGTCCCGACGCATGCCCTCATAAAGATGTCAAGACATAGCTATTCAAATATACATCTTCCACACCATTAGGTGGGAGCCATGACACGCACACCAAGGAAGCGACCACACATGTAGGCTCTGGAGGTGGTGACGGAGATGAGGCCGGTGATTTGACTAACTATATGGTTTATTTTCCTAAAGCAAGATGTGTGACCAACACAGGGACCCTTAAGGGCACATTTACGATCAATAAGGAAGGGCTTCCATTAAAGCAAGTTAAAGTCCCAAGTAATTTTTAAAATTTTAATTGTTTCATGTTCTCTATGTAGACAAATATAAATCATATAAATTATTATTTTTAAATTAATAATCATATAATCATTTTGCGTGTAGGGAATAATGATTTTTATAGGTCCTTGGAGAATAAGGCGTTGCTGATTTTTGGGCCCACCATATGGGAGAGGTGGAATTCTCATAATTCCAACCTCAAAAAATAAGTGATGGATTATCTCGAAATCATTTTGGTGTAGACACATTTAATAAGACCTTGGCCACCACCGCAGCTGGAAAATATTTAAAATATATGCGAGAAACATATAGGAAGCACTTGAAACAAAATGATAGGTACGAGCATCCTCCGATGATTCCAGAGAGGGAGTGGAATGCCCTCATTGAGGACGCAAAAGAGAATAAATTGATAGATGAAGGAAAAACACCCTCTAGTCCCAGAAGGTAAATTACAATTTCAATTCAATACCTTCAATATTTTTTAGATGTAAATAAAATTGTGGTATATATTAACATACTTGAAACTTTTGATGATTGTTTGACTAACACGTCAAGGGAAACAAAATCAAGGCTTGCCAAATGTGGCCAGCACAAGCTATGCCAGGGTGGCTACTTGAAGTTTAAATCACGAATTGTAAGTACCTAAATATCTTATTTGTATCGTCTTAAAACTTTTAGGTAATTTCAGTGAATAACATTAAAAATACATACTCTTATGCAATGCAGGGTGACGAGTTTGGTACTGAAACCACAGAGGAAGACCTCCAGCTTGGTTACAAGTACAGCTATAAAGTTGTAGTTGAACACCAAAAAAGCTTGGGGCACTTACCAAGAACCACTTTGCAAGATAAGGTAAATAAAATTCAATCCACATTAAACTTTGTTATTAATATAATACTGTCATGTTGGATATCATCGATAAATTTAATGTTTTACAACTTTGTTTTAATTAGGGGAGCAACACTGTCAACGAACACACTAGTATTGGAGATCAGTGTGTTGATAGAAGTTTGAAACCAGAAGATGGTTCTCCCATGCAGTCCCAATATTCCATGGGGGTGCAGCCCCACGATGGTGCTATGACCAAGCTGGCACATGATGGTAATATGGTTGTATTTTAGTCATATACTTAATAATTTCGTAGTTATACATTTTGTACTTCTATTTTTTTTACTTATATATTTATGATTGTCCTTATAAAGTTTGTGGTCTCAATGGAAGAGAATGTTGTACTTGAGGGTCATATAGTTGAAGAGGAGCACGCGAGGGAAACCATTCCAATGGTGTTGACCAATGCACTAGGTAAATAATGACATTGCATGTGTTTTTTTTAATATTACTTAACTAGTTCAATGATATTTAAAAACTGGCCATCTAAATTTTGTATTTTTATCTTTTGTAGGTGATGCCTCATCACAGTGGCCTCCATTACCATGTTATTACCCCGCGACTAGGTGTGCTATGCGTGAGAGGACACAATCATAATCAAATTTTGAAGAGCACCCAGAGAACGAAGACGTAGAGATTGATGAAATTCTTAGGAACTATAGAGCTAAGAAGAAGAGGCCAGCTAAAAGTACTAAATGATGATGTACATGAATATTTTAATAACTATTTAATATAAAATCTATTTTCTATGAAATAATTTTTTTTACTTGTTGGGTCGCCAAAATGTCATTATTTTACCAACCTTTTACTTCACTTTTCACCATATTCCTCTTTCCCATAGCCTTACATTAAGACCATTTTCATGATTACATATGAGTTTAGACCTATTATTTTCCAAAGCATTAATTTTAGTATTTTGAGTGAGTTTATGATTAAATATTGGAAAAATAACATGTTTTCACTTATATATCAAAGTGGGATGAGTTCTATGATGTTTACAGGTACATTTTAATACTCCAACCAAGTCATATGATGGAATAGAATAAAGTCTCTTTTCACATCAATTTCCATTCTCTAGTTTTTAGATGTAAAGTGCTTTAGTGAAGTGTATGATTTTATGGAATAGTTATTACTTTGCTCTTAGGAGAATTGATCTCACTCCAAATGGATCAAGGAAATATTTTATTTCATTGTAAATAGTTGTGAATATTCGTATGTATATATGTTTGTTTTTGTTGTAAGTATTTCAATAGATTTATATGTTGGGTATTGGGGAATTGAGAGTGATGTGAGGGGGAGGGGGGAGGGGGGGGCATAAGAGCTTCCGCCTTCACGTGGTTGTCCATGTTCAGTAGAGAATAATTTATTGGAGTCGTTTAATCTTGGAGCAAACCTCCGTCGATCCAACAGAGCAACAACAAAGACAATGTTGACTTCGTTGTTGCTACTTCAAATCAAGGGAGGCAGTTTTATCAAATATTAGACATGTGGCTCCAATAAATTATTCTCGAAACTAAGAGGATATCATTCAGGTATGTTCTGACACTATCGTAAAAATGTATCTTAGAGTAAATAATGCGCTACAAATATGACTTGTATTGATTTTTTAGATATTTATGGAGGTTGAATGATTTTGGCAGGTACTTTAAGATCTTTCTTCGTCGATTGAGGGAAGCTCAAGACTAACAGAGGGTCATATAGCTTAAGAGAAATGTGTGATATCAACCATTCCAAATGTATTGTCGAACAATTCATCAGATCAGGTGTGATTTCTCCTTTCAGCATAGTTTATATAGCCATCAATTCTAGTTATGTTTAATGTTTTATGAATTGTTATGTGATTATTTATTAATGTAGGGTTTTCTATGTGATAATTTATTGAGATATATCATATTTTTAGTAATTGTCATGTTCTCGCCTTGCATCTAGTAATGGTAGATACAATTCCATTTATATTGAGTGAAAGAAACCTTGGCTTCATGTAGGGATTGATGAAGTGTTAGTTCATGCATCTACTACTAGGGGTCCTCCTAGAATAAGGCCAAATGAACTGAGAAAAAATTCCATAAATAGTGTTGTTGTACTATGCCTCCTTTTTTTTAGGCGTTGTTCCAAATCATGGAGCATGTGCTATCCATCCATCCTAAATATCCTTGCACGTTGATCATGAAAACCCAGAGAGTGCTTCAACGATATAGTTTTCCTCCTTTACGCAACGATACAATTTTCCTCCTTTATTACAAGATGGAAGCTAATTTGTATGGATATATATCTCAATTAGAATAACATGGTTAGAGAATCTCCTCTCTTTAGTTCAAGACTCAATATAACCATCATAAACTAGAGGACAACTTAGGTCAAAGGGAGTGATTTTTTGGGTTATGATGGGGTTGCAAAAATTAGAGCTTCCACTGAAACAATATTAAGCTAAAAAACACTTTTCTTAACATCCTTCTTGTATAAAAAGGTATCAATATGTATTGAATTAGCTAATGAGAAGTTTGAACCAGTCTTTAGAAAACTATATTTGGGGGAAACCCAAAGTTGATTAGATCCGTCATTGGGAACTATAGGAATCTTCTCACTTTCTTCTGGGAAGCAAATGTCATCCAAATGGTAGGTTCCTAAGGGATCATCATAAATAAAATCACGATGACCAATGGCATAAGAGTCCAAAACATTTTTTGGACTACCAAGAGTAATTACCTAAGAGTATTTATCATATTTAGGACAAGGTTGATTATATAACTATGATACCTTATGGTTATATTTGTTAGCAAGGAGATCATGATTAGGCTTTTGATTTTTAGGCTCATATTAATTAGAAAAAATTAGGCTTCCAAATCGATCATGCTTGAAAAAATTATCTGTCATGTCATCAAACTGAAAGTTGCCAGTGTTTACATCAAGATCTAGATTTATCTTTATATGGTGGAAGATTTTTGTATTTGAAATACTATCGGGAAGAGAATTTTGTGAGTTATTTCCATCGTTGAATGTTTGGATTTTTTTCTGGCCAAACAGAGAGGTTTTAAAGGAATGTGTCTAAAGTTGGAATATTACAAGGCCTATGATAAGTTGGAGTGGAAATTCATTCTCCACATGCTTGAGTGGCTAGGCTTTGGGTCAAAGTTCATATATTATGTCAATATCATTTTTTCCAATGCTTTGGTTATTGTGTGTGTTAATATATCCCTTACTTATCTTATTCCTCTTAGCAAATCAATGACGCRGGGCTACCCTATAGCCTCTGATTTATATGTTCTCACATATGTATTCTCCACCACTATCAAATATTGTGGCTTTTAAAAATTTACCACTCTACTTTTCAACTAGATCCTTCCACTCTTTGAAAAATTCAAATGCATATGCTCTCTTCTCTAGAAAATAAAGTGACACATTTATGATGTTATCATCAATTAAGTTCATAACATACATATCACCTCCAACATACAGTCTACTTGCTAGTACTAACTTTGCATGCCACACTTTTCCAATAGGGAAACTCTCATGCATTTTCTTGCATAAATTGAATAGTACTAACTTTGCATGCCACACTTTTCCAATAGGGAAACTCTCTTGCTAAGAATACAAGCACAAAGGTCATATGTTTATGGTAATCTATACACCATGTTAGTCACCAATAAAAAAAAAAATTGCTTGAGGCCAAGTTTCCAAAAATATTGTAGATGCGCTAATTGATTTAGAAGCCAGGTAAAATAAGAGAAGGTCTAAAGATGACAGGAAATGTTAAATATAGCGAAATCGCTAAGTTGATCGGACCTAAAAAGTCATGAATCGTGATCCGCCGAGATCAACGGTCAGGAACACTCGTGGACGTTAAAGTTGCGTGGAGTATAACACCTAAAAGCAATCTTGCAATTTAAACCACATGTTTCTCTCGAGGGTACGAGGCATCACCGGGCGCTTTGCGGAACGAAAGGTGGATTTCCTCAAACCACTTTCTCACACCCCCACAAAGTTGAAAAGTATAAAAGGTCGTCGGTTGATTTATTTCATTTGTTTATTTATTTCGAATACTGGAATTGTTAGAACCTTGGCGCGACCAACGTTTTCCACTTGCATCCCAACAATACACCATATGCACACCATTTCTACTTGTTTCCTAGTATTTACATCATAACCATGGATCCCATTATATCCTCAGTGACATAAAAAGACTCTACAGCGATAGAAGAATCCCTAATTGACAAGGACGCAAATGTTTCTGATGTTGAAATCACCATTTCCCCTATCTTTGTGTCCAGAAGTAATTTGTTTGATATAATCAGTAAAAGTATATCATTCCTAGAAGCAGTCCAGACCACCATAGTACCCTATGTTGTCAAAATTTCTTTCTCATTCCCTGAATTTGTAGTTTGGTGCACCGAACAATATTCTCATAAAGATAGGATCATTGACAATAAACAGGGGTCCCGGGTCTTTTGTAGGATAGAAGATCTGTCAATTCAAGAATCCCTTGGTATAGCAGAGTATTTTGTATGCAAATTATAAACCATTCAATGAAGATAAATTGATTAGGGTATGTAGGGAATGTCCATCAGAAGTCCAAAGCCTATTTTTACAGCAAATTGTCAAACCTTAATAGTTTTCAGAAATTTTGTATGTGTCATTGAATGTCAATCTAATGGTCATTGAAGTCCAGTGGGTCTGCTTCTTATTGAGTCAAGTCTTAGGGTTATACAATGAAAAGTATGTGGTGGAAGTCATGCTCGGTTTCCTTTTGACCTTTTTCAAGTCTGAGTCTGGTCTGTCTGTCTGTATTAACTTTGATAAATTCCTAGCTGATACTATTCATAAACAGCTAGTGAATTTCCACTCCCTGAGGCATTTCAGATACTATACTTATCTATTGAAACTTTTCCTAGCAAGTAACAACATAGAATTTCCTAAAGCAACATTTGTGTCAACCGAATGAAAAAGAATTATATTGATCATCTTCATTAACAAAGTTATGTCCAAGATTTATAGTCTGATTTTCAATACTAGCTTGCCTAGAGTTCTGGATGACATGAGAAGTTATCTACAGCCAAATCCAGAGAACATAGTGGGATATTGGTTATTATTCATGCATTCAAAAGTAATATGGGTTTATGGTTGTCATGAATATCCTTACTTATTACCTATTTTTCTAACTCCTATAATATTTTCCCTTGAATTCATTAGGCAGATAATTATATATGAAATAGAGAATTTCCTAAAGTTTCACAGAGCCTCCAACCTTAAGTTCCCTTTTGTCATTGTCCCCTTTATTGTCAATTCCATATCATGTTTATCTCAGGTTCAAGCAAATCTCAAAGAGTTTGGTTTTGCATAGTTACAGGTAAGAAGGTGTTATCCACACCAAATCATATCCAAAAGAAGACAGATGAACAAAAATTATCCTTATGAGCATGAATAGGTTGAAGGTTTTGATAGGTTAGCGAATCTATAAGTCTATGTTGATGTGGAAGTGACCCTGTAGCCAATTCAAACACAGTAAGTGGAAGTAACCGTGTAGCCAATTCAAACACAACAAGCTCCTCAAAAGTCGATGATTAAAGTTCCTAAAACAATTGTTTACATCAAGAGAATCATTTCAGAGGCTATGGACATTGATGACCAATAGACTGTCAAAAAGAAGATGAAGGTTACACATCCAACACAGATTGTGGATTTAAAAGATGAAGAGTCTGGGGATCAAGCAAATCTAAATATGGTGGAAAGTGGTACTAGCACTGTAGATATTGAACAAGGAAATAAACACCAAAGTGAGGGAAGCTCAAGAACCTTTTGTAGTAAGAAATATATTTTTGATGAAACATCGGTGTCAGCTTATCAGTCTAGGGAATATTTGGCAAAACAGTAAGTTGAGAAGGGAAATATATCTTTGGGTGAGATTAAGGATTTATTCCCTGAAGTGGAAACAGTCTCTCAACATAAATATTATGTGTTCACAGTAAGAGATGTTGAAAATAAGACCTTTAACATCGCAGTTGCAGAAGAAGACAAATTTTCTGAGATAAATATAAAATATGACAACATAAGTACCCTAGACAAGTTCAAATTCCACAAGCAAACTAGTGACCTGTTATATTTTGATTTCTTGAGTTTGAACTTGAAGAATTCAAAATTGTCATCTTATGTAGAAAAATTGGAAAGACAATTAAGGCAAGAAAGGGCATATAACAAAGCTTGGAAAACTTAGGTTAATAGGTTGGAGTCTGAAGGTTCCCAAGGGGTGAAGTCTTCATTAGATGAGAAAGACAAAATAATTCAAAGTTTGAAGAAGAGATTGAAAATGCTTGATACAGAGAATCCACAAACAACATAATTGGTAGTTCTGGAACAAGAAAATACAACACTTCGTCAAGAGACACTAGATTACAAAGATAAGGTGTTGTTGTTGGAACAAGAAAAGGTGAAATGGTCAAAGGAAAAGACAGAATTGCTAAATAAAGCTATGGTTTCAGCTCCTACTGCAGAAATTGGATCAAATACTGAAGAAATTGTCCAGGTTATGTCATGAGTTAGCCTGAAGGAAGCAGAAATCAAAGGACTGAAGGAAAGTATAGAGAAATTGAAGCAGGAGATGCATGCAAAATATGAAAGGATAGTTAAATTTCAAAAGGAGAATCCAGTATTGCAAAAGAGAATAAATAAATTGAAAGTGAGGTTAAGAGGCAAAGGTCTGTTACAAGGGGCCAAGCATATCATTTGGGATTTTATAGTTGTTGAAGCTTCCAAATTCAGATCATATTTGAATTTCATTAAGGATAGAGACAACATATCCATTACAGACAGACATAAGTGTTCTTTTGTGAATGAAAACTTAGCTAAAAATCCATCAGAATGGGCCAAGAACGCCATAAATTTACTCAACTTTGTTCCTACTGTAGACCTTCAAACCATTGGAGTTAAGGAAAGAACTACATTTATTATTTGGGCCAGGAGGGTTATCGCCAAACATAACCTTTTGAAATCAGTTCAAACTAAAGCAACACATATGGAGCAGAGTGTACAAGAGTTTAAAGATTTATTTGAAGAATTGTTTATCAAAGGTCTTCCACCATTTTTGGATGGCAAGGGAAAATGGTATGAACAAGAAGAATACAATATTCATTTGACTCAATCCAGAATGGATCATTCTAATTTTGAAACCCTGGAGGAGAGTTTGAAAGGAGTCACTTTAGTTGACCAGTTGATTACTAACTTTGAGATTCTGAATCAGTTCAAAGAAGTCAAGCTTGGACTGTCAGTCTTGTCATATGATTCTTGCATTGACTTGGAGATTCTGATAAAGGAGATGATGAATTACAACATTCCTTATGATTTGTAGTGGAAGTAAATAGTCTGGTTGGGTAAGACAAAATGCAATTTTAAGGGCCTAGTATATGATGTCCAGATGTCAATAAAGGACAACAAATTATATGAAAGGTCGAAGCAGGGTTAAATGGTGAAGAAAAGGACTGAACTACCGAAAGGGTCGAACCCCAGATTTTGTGAATGGTTTCTTTCCTATTTTCGTAATCGGTTTCAAACCAAAATGATTCTTTCCTATTTTGTAATCGGTTTCAAACCGAAACAGTTTATTTTCTATTTTAATCGGTTTCAAAATGAAACATTTTATTTTTTATTTTATTGTAATCGGTTTCAAACCGAAGGAACTGAGTTTGTATAAATGTTAAGAGTTCTGAATGTATGGGGCGTTGTAAAAAGTGCAAGGGCGTGAAATATAGCTATTCAGAACTTGAATGTAATTTTCTAAATCTGAATGGAATGCACATGCAGATGCCCTGAACTTTATAGGAAAGGATTCTAATGGTGGTGGTCTGATATTCGTCTTCTGTCTTCGTATGTATTTCATGTGTTCTTGATTTCATTTTCACTGTCTCCTGTTTAAATTGGATATTTAAAGGTCCAGAATTCATCTTGTGATGCTCTCGACGTAAGAAATTTAAATTGTGTTTAAGTTCTTCCTAACTTCAGAATTCATCGTATTTGATGCTCTGGTGCAATTATTTGTTCTCCTTTCTTCTTACACCCTAAAAATTTCAATTTATAATTCAGACTCATTACCTCATTTAGCCTTTATCCTATGGAGAGTTCTACCTGCCAGTCAATGCTTTCATTTGTTTTCAGAAGTTTGACTTCATAGCCCTAAGTATCCCTCCCTTTCTTACCAGCGAAATCATAAAAAACCCTTTCAAAACAACAAAACCTAGTCATCAACTTGTTAAAGAAAACTTATCTCTTAGAGACCAAGTGATAGGAGAGAGCCCTGTCTGAGCTGAGTAGGCTAGTGACCATCTCCAAAGTGGTTTGTAGGTTACCTTTGTCATTTGTTTTCTCAGCCAAAACAAATTTACAGAGTGCTAACACACCATATTCAATTTATGTAGTAAAATTAAACTAGAGAAACTTAAGAATCCATACCTTCAATGACATACTCTTCTAGAGTCAATTGTTGTTTCCAATGCACAGTTAGCACCAATTTATTTTCCTTACAGTTGATATATACCATCTTCTCCATAACTTGAGCTATGAGTGCATATTTGTTTTGAATTTTAATTATCATGTGCATTTTATCTTCAAATTCAAATTTCATATCTAATTCTTTGTCGATGTCACATGTCTCACCTATATGTAGAAACACAAGTACATCACCTTCACCATCAATATTTGGGGTCCTTTTATTGCCAAATTTTTATCTCATTATGTAGTGGTTCAAACTTGCCAAATTGATTACGCCTTCCAGTCATATGTCTGGTCACACCAAAGTCAATGTACCAAGCATCTTTGAAAGTATCAATCACAACAATTGATGTGATATGTGCACCTTCCTCTGTGTTTTTATCATAATTCTTCTTTGTCACATTTAATGAATGATTCTTACTCTACTCATGTGTTTTCTTGTATCGACATTGCGCATTACATCCTTTATATTTACAATAGTAACACACAACAATATTTTGTCAATATTTCTTTGCATTCTGCAAATTTCCTTCTCAAAATTTCATTTGCTCAAATTTCTTCCCTTGAATGTTCTTCATTTTTTTCATTGTGAGAGCTTCATAAAAATTAATTAATTTTGGACCTATTCAAGTGTTTTTATTTTTTGGAGTAACATTCCACCAAGAAAATCAAGCAAAAGTGTTCCAATTCTTCCTGAAACATTCAAATTGGTTACAAAAGATTGAAATACCTCATTCAACCAATATTTTTGTCAAAGAAACCAAATC
Organism: Picea engelmannii; assembly: GCA_009831015.1. NCBI lineage: Eukaryota > Viridiplantae > Streptophyta > Pinopsida > Pinales > Pinaceae > Picea > Picea engelmannii. The sequence goes on from ML778760.1 coordinate 731,184, forward strand.
CTTTGGATCCATTTTATCACCAATTGCAACCAGTTGGTCGCATACATATTGTATGTGTATCACATAGTCAACAACATTATTTTTTTCACCAAGTTTCAAAACCTACAACTGGTTACCTAAGTAAAGACTCTCAATTTATTCAAGATCTCATACAAATTCTATAGTGCGGTTCATATATTATGTGAACTCTTCATGTTCCTAGTTTGAGGAATGATATGATCTACCCCACTAGAAATTATGATATACTATGCATCTTCATCATGTGCCTCAAACTTCACTAAATCAGTATGTTGCTTTAGTCGGAGAAACTTCCTTACTATCTACAATATTCAATAGCCTATGTTTAATTAACACATTTTGTATATGGAATTTCCAAACGGAGTAGTTATATCCATCCCATGTGATCTCTAATAGGGGAATGCTTGAAGAGGTCAACAAAATTCTCCCCCTTGCTTAATAACCAAAATACATTTACTCTTGATACATATTTATAAATTTCCATAATGATATCAAACTAAGATTTGATACCATGTTGGGAAGGAGCCGGAATTCTTCTGTGCAGTTCAAAACCAATGCAATTCTAATCCTTTCCAGGATATGTTGATTGATGTGTTACACACTCATATAAACACTCCCAACCATCCTTAATGTATTTTTAGGTTACACAACCTATTCAACTAAGTACAACATAACAAGTTCTCCCTACAAAAATTGCATATTGCATCACACATGCACTAGTTGATAATGAATGACACCCAAGAATGCTAACAAAATCATTGAAAATAGGTTAACAAATTTTTCATATGTCAACACAGATAATTTCAGGCGAACTTAAAGTAATTGTGTACCAATCATCATAGTAAAATAACTAACAAATGAATGTGCAAAAAAGACAACTATTGTTTAAAGTGTGGCATGTATAGTATGGATAGATAAGGTACAAGAGTGGCTTTAGGTCAATAATCTTAACTGCATCAACATACAACGCTTTGGATCGCATAGAAAATATCATAGCTTTGAGCTCACTACAAAAATATCCTTACAACCTATGCCTCAAAAATGTTTTATAGTTATTTGTTCACTATTTACCTTAGCTTGTTCAAACTCCACTTTGTTCATTTGTCATATCTCTCTCATATGGTTCATATATTATTTCATTGCATATATAACAAGGGATGCATGGAAACTTAGTCACTTCCAAGTAGATTTGGAAATGGAAATGATAGTTTGATTATGGCTCCTCCAGTTCCGTAACCTTTGTACTTGAAATATCCAATCAATTGGTAATTATGGGTAATTATGGTTGAATATGCGATCATCGAGAGAATATTTTAGGCAATTGATGTATATTTGTTTAGTAAAGGTATGGATATGGCATGTAAGTAAGAATCATGCTTTTGTGGATGAAATTCCTCTAAAAACTAAATATAATATGACGATATAACAACAAATTATGAATTTTAAATTTTCATTTCAAGAGTAGCATGAAATGCTTAACTATGGTTTAATATGTGGTAATTGTATAATATGTGGTAATTGTATAATATGTGGCAATTGTATGGCAAGTTTTTCCTTCATGGTCACTATCATAYAGTTCTTTCCTCTTGAGTGATGGGCTGGTGTAGTGTATGCGTAGGTTTTAATATTATGCATTGATGGCTTATGCGRACCAGTCTTTATATTGTAATCTTTCATTAAGTATTTAAGTATTTATGCATTGATGGTTTCTGTAGGGACTAATAATGATTTTAATATAATCATGATAGTAAAGATTATATGTCTCTCCTCAAATATTTCCATATGTGTTGTATGTCTCTCCTAAAATATTTCCATCATCATAGTAAATAGTATATGTGTAGTATGTCTCTCCTCAAATATTTCCACAAGTTTTTTACAATGTCCCTCTCCTTACCTCTCAAACACCTTGATCGACATGAAATCTATCCAAATCCAGACCTAGGATCTCCACTACAATTCACTCATTGATAAAATCTATTGCAATGGATCTTCATAGTGTTAGGATAATTTTAACCTAATACATATCACTTTCTCATCTAATGACTAAGATCCCAACATATTCATCATTTTCCAAGGACAAGTAAACATTTTCACTGAATCCCTTACACTTACACCTAGGGCTTCTAGATCCACTTTCTATTTAGACACCTAAATTTAATTACCTAAATATGATGGTCAAATGTGTAGAGATGTTCTATATCCATGGATCTGTAGCCTTGATGCCTACTTAAAAAGCTTGCCAAATATGATAGAAGAGAATATCCTCCTCCTTGCAAGTAACCATTTAAACGGAATTGCCTAAGCATAGTGGTATTCTCACCAAACTTATATAAAGATATATGTGGGGGTCATCAAATAATAATCTACCAACAACACTCTTACATGCATTACTACATGGGATGCATTGTGCTAGGCCTTGAGAAGGAATTTGTATTCTTTGGTTTATTTATCTAACTTAATGTGCAAGATGGCCTATCTCTCTTGACTGGAGAGAGTGATAATCTCTCTTCACAGAGCTTAAAACAGTCTCTTACCACAACAAGTTGAAGGTGTTTAGATGGGGCATCCTAGAAGGAGACGTAACCTCTTGTGCAAGACTCAAAAATTATAACTTAAGGGATGGTAACTGTCATTTTTGTTCTTTTAAGGAGACCACACTACACATGTTTTGGTTCTATCAGATTACTCAAGATATTTGGTGTAAAGCTAGATCAAAATTATATGCCTTTATAGTGGCTAATAGTTGGAAGGAAGGGCTTATAGTTCTAGGAATCCTTATTGATAAGATATTTAGTATGATTATTGTTAATGTGATCATCTCTTATCACATTTTGAAGACTCGGTGTAAAGTTCTATTTGAAGAAGGGTTCTTAGTCAGTGTTGTTGAGACAGTCTATGATATCATTTACATGTTCTTAATATAGCTGCAAGCAGAGTAAGTCAAAATGATAGCCCTTATGAACAAGAAAATAGAAAGTGCTTCTTCATAGGTAGAACAAAGCTACAATAGGTTGAGCTTAAGGATCTTGAATCTTGAAGGTGATATTTAGAGGTTGGTTAGGTCTCTCTCCTCAAGTCTTGGTCATACTCTTGTTGGATCCTCTCAAGAAGTGCAAGGTTCTTCACACAATTCCACTGATGTGGATTGTGAAGACTATGGTCCAATGGAAGTTCCTAAGGAGATTGGCCCTGTTAGTCACCAATAAAAAAATTATTAATTAAGGTCAAGATTCCAAAATTGGCAGAAGTGCTAATGGGTTTGGAAACCAGATAAAATAAGAGGTCTAAAGATAGTAGGGAATAGTTAAATCTAGTGGAATATACAAGTTGATCGGGCCCAAAATGTCATTGATCATGATCTGTCGAGATCAACGGCCAGGAACAGTTGTGGAGGTTGAAGTTACATGGAGTATAATACCAAAAAGAGGTCATGCAATTCAAACCACGGTTTTATCCCAAGGGTACGTGGCATCATCGGGCGCATTGTGGAACAAAAGGTGGATTGCCTTGAAACCATTTTCTCACACCCCCACAAATTTTGAAAAGTATAAAGGTCTTCGGTCAATTTATTTCATTTGGTTTATTACTTTTCTAATACTGGAACCGTTAGGACCGTTAGTGCTAAAGGGAAAGAGCTCATTTATTTTTATTTTTAAAACACCTACAGGTCGTCGGTCTTCTGAAGTCCCTAACGTTGGTCACATGGTGTCCTTGTCATTGGTATATAGCTGACCATCGCTCCACCGACATTTCCAGTCGTCAAGTGTTATTGGATAAATCGGTGAATGCGGACATAAACTAATATCCCTAGATCCACCTGGATCTAGAACAAAACAAGACAGGACATGACACTTTGCCTAAGTTACTATCATTGAATTTACTACCAAAGAAGGAATGGATGACATACCTTTATATATTTCTTCCTTATATCTTTGGTGTCCATGCTTCGCTCCGGTTCTCTTGTGAGATCAAATCTGCAATGACACAAACCAACCGAAGTGAAAGCAACAATAATAGATTCAATGAAAACCTAAACATGTGATCAAGGAGTCATGTAATAAAATGCTAATGATTTTATGGGCAAGAAACATGTCACTATATTACATTAAGTAAAAGTGGAAGATACAACCAAATTGCCTTGGTGTTGCAAGTTCCATTTTAGTGGTCCTTTGTTCCAACACACACATACACTTGCTCTGAATTTGTATGAAGATGGTCCACAAAAGATTGATGGACAAATGGAGACCTCAAGCATCAATTGTAACAGGATCCTTCACACAGTCTTCATCCTATTCGTTCAGCAATTCTTTGCTCAAACTTGCTTAACCTTTTCCATGAGAAACCCATCATTATATAGGAGAAGGTGAAGTGGTTAAAAGGATGACGATGATCCCACCAAATCAGAGAAGCCAGTAGGATCACAACCATACGCACACCACCTCACATTCTAGAAGATTATCCTTTTAGAAACTTCATGAAATTCTTCCTTTCCTTAGTTTCAAATGTCGTCGCACCCTGCCTATATAGCAGCCTGCGGAAACCCCACGAGCTAGGTAAAGAGCAGCCTGCGGAAATCAAGAATTTTCGCACTGTGTACCACTGTCAGCCTGTGGCGTCATTCTAAAAACATGCCTTGTAGAGGAAGAACTCAGTCATTTTCCTCATGTAAAAGATTGTTTTGAGAGCCTGAACACATGCTTGTAGATTCATCATCAAAGTGACCAAAATAATGTGTAACAGAATGCCCCCCAAAGTATGAGGCTGGAACTCGTGACAGCCGAAATACTTTTTTAAATGCATGTGTGTGTCGGGAAAAAGGAGTGCACCAATCGGGAACCTGCAAATAATCAAGAATCTGCACAATATTATACCATTTCTAAGGTAGGCATTCCCATGCTCAGACGACAAGTGATTTGAATCATAAATTTTAGTCATGGCCGCCAATTATACACTGTGGATCCATGTCATCAAGACGATACATAGCCACCAAGAATACACTGTGGATATATGTGTTAACAAACTTGAAATCAGGACATAGCTACGAGACATACAAATTAGATCTATGTGTCAATACAAATAATAAATACTCCATCGCTACCTGGACCAAAATGAGGAGATCCAGGGTCTTCAATCCTATCGTCCATAAGTACGAATCTAAMCATGCGATTACAAGTGTTGGAGTTGAACATGGTATAAACCACTTGATTACYGGTCATTGATGGAAACCGCTAACAAGTGAGAGGKAAATCACCATTGATGTCAATGAATCCCAAGGTACCTTAGTACAATCCAACGAATCTGAATAAATGAGATGAAGTCAAACACTCAAGGGAATCTTCTGATCAAGGACCAATGATGTGAACCCACTATTGAAAGCAAAGAAACTTKTCATTGAGGCATGCAGGCTCTAAGGTACTAAATGATTTCTAAGTCTTGTTCCTAGATGATGAGTTGAATTCAACAGGAAAAGACTCGTCACAGGAGGGCCTTGATGTATCCCCCATCAATGACATGAAATAAGTAACAGATTTAAGGTAGATAAAAGTATGAAAATGATTTGAAACTGACATAGGGAAGGCCGACATGGTAGGAATTGACAATTGCATATGGATGACTCGATAGAGGGCTTGTTTGGAATTCTCTTGAACATATGGATGACACAACAATGGTCTTGGTAGCATTGACTCAAAGACAACCCAAGATATGAACTTGCAGAAAGTCAGATGAGAGACAAATGGATTTCTCAACTCGGATTCAAATGATGAAGGGGGGTGTCATTTTCAAGAGCGACTATTACTGCCACTAACACAAATACAGAGACATGTTTCTTTCCCAAATTTCCCCCCACCATTTATGGCGAGTACCTCTTTATTTTTACGCAATCTTGAGGAGGATAACATATGCTTGTTGATGTAAGATCATCCTTCAGACAATTCCCTTGGAGTATGTTTAATGAACCCTAAGAAGGAGTGGTTCGGTCCCGTGTGGGTCTTTCGATGTTTTTTTAACGAGTCCAAAGATAGAAAACTGCGGGTTTTTCATGTTTTGAGAGTCTGAAAAACACTTAAAGAGAACTCTCCCAGTTCCTTTTTCGTAAAGTAGTTAGACGGGACCGAAAAAGTGATAAACTATCGCCCATCAAATGTTTTCTTCAAATACTTTTACGTGTGAAAAGAACAAGGTCGCTCAGCAATCTTTTCTTTTTTATGGAGCGTGAAAAGAGCTTAAAGGATACTCCATGGGTTTCGCTTTTCGTGTTACCATGATGAGTATGAAAAGATGAAAAAAGTATACTTAGTTGCGTTCTCATAGATTTTCGAGCACGAGAAAGAACAAAGACTAGGCTCGAGGTTTTTCTAAAAAACCCTAAAAAGTACTTGTACATGAAAAATATAAAAACAAATCACGAAAAAATCTCCATATTTCATTGTTCACGATTCCAATTCTTCTATATGTGAGAAAACAAAAGACTCACGAGACCATTAGACCTTTAGGTTTTGGACAAAATGCATTTAAATAATATAAAATATTAAAAGAAAAAGTAAAAAGTGAAATAAATAGGAGTAAAAACTCGTTTTACCATTTCATTTGCATTTTGCCCAAAACTTGCCTAGAAACCTTGTTTTTACCTCAGACTTCGATTGTCGATTGCGGGAGGCACGGGTGACCATTCATCAAATGGATTCTGTCAAAACGGTAATCTCTTCATCCTCTTTCTTTTCATTGGATTAAATTTCATTTTCATCGGTTAATAATGGCCTTTTGAGTTACATTTTTGGCCAGTAGGCACACGCTGGGGCCATCGCAGGTGACCAGTATCGGGACCTACATAAATCAATGATTTCTGCAAGTGCCCTGTGGCTCACCTGCAGAAACCCCACACTGTGTAAAATCTCTATATGCGGCATCTGAAAACCAAAAAATTCTTTATCCGTTTTAGCCAATAGAAATTTCCCAAATCAGCAAATGAGGATGCTAACTCCCTTTTATTGTCCCAATGCAGGTATTTGATCGTCAAAATGATGGAGTGGAGGGAGAGGGAGGATGAAGATGATGACCATGATGCTTTGAATGACCTGGGCACTGTGAATTCCCTCCGGCAATGCGGTTTACTGAAAATTTTTAAAATCCAGGGCATGAGAGCCCAACTGAGGCTACTGGAGTATCTGGTCCACATGTGGGATGTGGATCAGCAGGTGTGTCATGTGGGTGCCCACATACTATCCTTAGATATCGAATATATATATTTATTGATGGTTTTATCTCACCGTGGGTCTCATGTGACTTTGACAGGAGGTAGAGGTGGTGGTCTACCAATGAGCGAGTATCTCCATCGATACTGTGATCCTGGGACAGAGAGACGCAATGGAAAAGTTGTCATCAAAGGTGTCCCGGATTTACCCCTCTAGACCATTCTTTTTACCATTTCACATATGGCATGGAGTGCATCTCCTCACATGGCCCTCCAAAGCTATTTTCAATATGCCGTGGAGTGCATGGAACCTAGGGTGTTCAACTAGAGTGACGGAGTCCTTCGCAACATCAAGACTCAACTAACCAAATGCAAGAAGGAGGACCTAAAACAATTTGGGTATGGATATATTTTGGTGTCTTTATTTTTAGAGAGGGTCCCCCATTTACGTTTACAGGTATAATTGGGCATACCAGCCCCATGAGACCCAAGGATGAAGAGGTGGTGCGACCTCATGGCTCAACATGTAGCGGGCCCCATCATTAAATAAAAAAATGCATTCTTTGACTGGATGAGGCCCCAGATCCTAATTGTGGACGATTATGCATATGTCGGGTTGGATTTCAGAGGCAACCCCAACTTGGTTCTACCTGAGGGATTTCAGTGGGGAGATGCAGGTAAGAAAAACGTTTTGTTTTTATGATGTTTTTGTGAATTTTAAAATATATGTTTTTTTATGGTTTCAATATGAAGACTAATAAAAATATTTTGACAATGCAGATGTAGGGCCACACCGGCCTCTGGGTACAACCCCTATCCATAGACGAGGGGAAGCAGCTACAGTAGCAGGATGGGATGTTGAAGACTATGAGGCAGTCGAGCAGAACCTAGAGGGATTGACCACAGATATCCTAGACATTTCAATCGGTGAAATTCTGAGATGCTATCAGCGTCATATTGTAGGCATGTCTGGTTCACTTATTCAACTAATTCGAAGGGTAGCACGGTCAGTAGTGTGCTACCGTGAACAACATCCTTGATGCCATTTTGTAGAAGCTATGGGCTTCATATTTTTATATTTGGTCTTCAGACGGAAAACACTTTTTGTAAAACACTTTTATCGTTATATATATATACATGAGGTTTCTACCACCTTACTTGATTTAATGTGAATTGTGATTGGATTTACATGTGTCTTAAATATCTGTCTAACACATAATTAGCTAATGCATTTGTTAATGTATTTAGACATATAGGAATATGTTGATATTCAATGTAATCGAAATAACATTCCAAGAGGCGAATTCGTAGATATACCTGCAACAAAGTAGGACTTCAGATAGCATAAACAATACCTAGTTGTAGTACCACTAACTGCGAATCAAGTCGTACAACTAGGTGACAGACTCCAAGTGAAATAGTGTCGATCAACAATTCGATGATAGCACTATATTTCATGAAATTGTTAGTTGCACGACTGAGGCAAACACTATGTAGACTGATTAACTCGTTCATAGGTGCATAGATTGCCCAAGTAGTGGATGCTAAGTTCTGACTACTACGACTAGCGCCATCAGCAAAGCCAATGTGGGGTAGAGAATACACCGACATCTGGAAACCAAGCACAATGCAAGGTAAGCCAACAGAAGCACACAAAAGTATGATATAGTAAAAATACAAGAACTCATGCAAAGATAACCTAAGCATAGTACTTCTTCAAGTAAAGCCCATTTCTGGGTTCACTCAAAGGAATGCTATCATAATCTACTAACTCATAGGCTCCCTTCTCTAATACTCGTTTGACGATATAAGGGCCGCACCATATAGCCTCAAATTTTTCGGCCATTAGTGAATCACGATATTGTTCATAGAGAAGAACTAGATCACCTTCGGAGAAAACACGCGGCTTGACATGCTTTTCATATTGGACTTTTACGCGTTTATTCTAGGTTTCAATAACCAGGGTGGCATCACGACGGGTTTCATCTAATTGAATCAGATACAATAGACGTTCTTCCTCAGTAGAGGTGTTTGGGATAAGTTCAATGGCTAGATTCAATGATGGTATCTCACATTCAATTGGTAGAATAGCTTCGATACCATACACCAACTGAAAAGGCATAAATCCCGTGGCAGACTTCACGAATGTCCGATAGGCCCATAATGATGAAAACAACATCGTGTGCCAACTTGTCTTGTGAATTCCTATTATCTATCGAAGCATAGTGATAAGAACCTTGTTTATCACTTCAACTTGGCCATTGGTCTGTGGATAATAGGGGGTTGAGTTTTCATGTCGAAGACCCAACTTTTCGGTAAGCTCGAACATCATGAAATTTCAAAAATGGCTACCGTGATCGGTGACGATAGCTTGCAAGATTCCGAATCGTGTGATGATATGATTGAATATGAATAGGGCTATAGTTTTTCCGGTAGTATCAAATGTAAGCATCGCCTTGGTCCATTTCATGAAATAATCCATGGCTACGATGATGTATCCATTCCCCCCTGCCAAGTGAGGGTTACATGTCATTAAATCAATGCCCCATTTTGTGAAAGGTCCAATGGAAACTGTAGGGTGTAAAAGAGTAGGATGAGATCTTATCTTTTTATTGTACATTTGACAAGCATGACACTTCTGGACAACAATTATACAGTCTTTAAACAAAGAAGTTCAGAAGTAACCTGCTCGTAAGATCTTTTGGGTAGTGGCATACCCAGACATATGACCACCACATTCTCCAGAGTGGCAGTCATTCAAAGCTTTCTCGGCCTCATCGAAGGTGAGACAGCATCATAAAATAGAGTCAACACCACGGTGATAGAGAGTGTCATCGAGAATGATGTATTGACGGGCTTGATACCGTATGCGACGATGGTCTGTACTAGAGAGGATGGGCCAGAAAGTTTGAGTCTGGAGATAAATGATAATATCTCCATACCAAGCATCATCATAATTGATCAGAAAAAGGGATTCATCAGGTAAGGAATCCTCTGCCACATTTTTTGTCTCAATGGAGGGAAGGTCACATATCAACTCAGCAAATACCAAAGATTTCTTAGACTTAGCGTGTTCTAACTCTAAGTCGAACTCTTGGAGAATCGCTATCCATTTTGAGTATTTTCCCCTTAGCAATTAGCGTGTAAGGATATGTTGCATAGGGTTGCAATCGAAAATGACAGTGGTCTTGCGTAATAGGATATAGTGACGAAATAATTGGACAGCTTGAACAGCTGCCAAGGCCAGTTTTTCCACATGTAGGTATTTGGCCTCGATAGTCGTGAGACTCTGACTCAAATAATAAATTACATGTCCGTCATGCAAATCATCCTCTTGGACTAAAAGCATGGAAATGGTAGAATCTGAAGCAGCGAGGTAAAGGAAATAGTCTCGACTGTAATCTGGTGGGAAAAGCAGTGGTTTTCGTGTCAAGGCGAGTTTCAAAGCCTCAAAGGATTTGTTGGCAGTCTCGTCCCATACGAATTCGTAACCCTTCTTCAACAATCGAGTAAATCCTAGCATTAACTTGGCGTAGTTGGGAATGAATCGACGCAAAAAGTTTGCCTTCCCCTGCAAACTTTGGAGCTGGTGTAAGGTAGAAGGAGGAGGTAAACTAAGGATGGCCTCAACCTTCAAAAAATCCACCCGAATTCCATGAAATGACATAATAAAACCTAGAAGTTGGTCAGACTCCACACAAAAAACACATTTGTGTGGGTTTAAACGTATACGATAGTAACGGCAGCAAAGGAAAATGGCTCGGAGATGGGTCGGGTGGTCTTGGCGACACATGGAATGTGTCGGTAGATCATCGAGATACAATTGTACAATGTGCTTGATATCGTGGAAAGAATGAGACATGGCACGTTGAAAATTCACACCAGTGTTCTTCAAACTGAAAGGTAATTTTCGGTAGGTGAAAGTACCCCAAGGACAAATGAAAGCGGTTTTGTGTTGATCCATGGGTAAAATGTTAATCTGATTATAGCCATAGAAACCATCCATCAATGAGAAGATTTCACTCCCGGCGCAATCGTCGACGATCTAGTCAATGAAGGGGGGTGGAAAGTTGTCTTTGGGACAAGCTTTATTAATATCCCTATAATTGGCACATACACGGATCATGCCTTGTTTTTTATTGACCAGAACGAGATTGGATACCCAATCGATTAAAGCCAGAGGATAAATAAAACCAGCCTTGAGAAGTTTTTCAACTTCGAGTTTGATAGCAGCCGCTTTATGGGGGTGGACCGGGTGAAGTCTCTATCGAACGGGTTTAGCGTCGGGGTAGGTCTTAATTTCAGGTACAATGATATCGGGGTCAATACTCGACATCTCTTCATACCTCCAAGCGAAAACGTCACGAAATTATTTAAAAATAGCTTTATAAGTGACGGCTTCATTATCAGAACAAGCAGCTCCGATGTGAACATTTTCAACAACTCCAGGTTTTATAGATATATCAGGAGGAATAGTGGGTGAAATATTACTTAGGTTCCCTTTGTAAATCACATCATCTGTTGACTCAGGAACAACGGTCGACGGACTCGAAATCCGTTGGTAACTCTATAAAGTGTGTTGTTCCAGGAAGAGAATGGAACGATGATGTCCATCATCCCAGGGGGTGTCTTCCATAGACATAACATACATAATCATCTCATCGGTAGGAAAAATGACGTGAAATGGATCGGGAGATGAATCACTTAGAGAGGGGGTAGAATAGGTTGTCGATTGAATGGCTCAATAAGCCGACTCAACCGGACTTAAAGGCATTTTCTTGCCATAGTGAAGATAATCATCGGGGTCAGGTACGATCCACGGGTCGTGAGACGCGGGGGTTTTGTGAACAAAGGTGGAAATCATGTTGATCGAGGCGACCAAAGGAGGTGGAATATCGAGTGGTGGGATTGGGAATGTACCCATCAAAATTGAATCTTTTAGTATACCCACACTGACATTCTCATACCCAAGAGGTGTCTTTGAAATAAAGGGTACATTGCTAGTACGGGAATCGAAGTTGAAAAAGGCCAGCTGGTCTACAGTAATGACTTTTCCCTGGTGTGGAAAACGTACTACACGGAAAAGGGTAGACACAACTGCGCGCATAGAATCAATCTAGCTACAGCCAAGTAGGAGATTATAATCGATAGGTGCATCAAAGACCTCAACTTCAGCGTTGACCGATTTTCCTTCCAACGTAATAGACAATGAGGGAAGTACATCGTAGGGCTTAAATCCATATCCATTGAAGGCCTTAAGTGTGTTGTTTGATTCAGGGAGGGGAGGAGATCCAATGGCTTTCCAATGGGAAACAGACATTACACACGTCGATGCACCCTCGTCAATGAAGGTTCTACAGATGTTCTTGTTCTCGACAACAACTTGTATCTGAAATTCTAGCTGAGGGGGGAGCCTTGGAATGTGATCTTCCAGGTCAAAAATTATCAAATTTGTATCTGTAGGATCAATTCCACCAATATCTTTTAACAGTGCCTTTTGTTGAGCAGGACAACTTTGAAGGACTTCGAAAGCTGACATCGTGGAGGGTTCTTGCACAATATCTTCTACAATACTATAGTTCTAAGTAGCACGCGCATGACGATTAAAGGAATACTTTCGAACAACGCCCTTTGGAGGGGGATGAAGAATTGTATCGTAGCTCGGTTGTTCAAGATGAAGAGGACCATTGGGAGGTGAAGTTGAGGGAGGCGATTGAACCAACGAAGGTGGTATATCGTCAACTATCTCCTTTAAGGAAGAGTAATCTTTGGCCCGAGTGGTAAGTGTAATTTCATTATTTTTTGAATCACCAATACACATAAGGACATAGGAAGTGTTGGAAGGAGAGGGTTGGTCATGAATGACCAATTGGGCCTATTGTTGAAAAGGGAAAGGTTGGGACAAAACGACCAGTGTGGGAGGCTTCGCGATCCCCTGAAGGAACTTAGTAACCTCTGCACGTCTTGGACAATATTTCGTGTAGTGATCATCACCACAGATAAGGGAAGGGTATTGGGGTTTGCGCTTATCCTTGTCATCAGCAGGTTGTGTTTTGGCTTTCTCAGATTGTGGATTATTTTTATCCTCCTTATTCTTACCCTTTACTTTTTTAGATTTATTTTTTTCGGCAAGGGTAGATTGAACAGATTTAACCTCTGAAGTTTTTTCGGTGGAAGGAGTAAGAGTCGAAGCATTTTGAACATTAGAAGCAATAGATTTGGGATTGGTGGGAGAGGCTTGCATAGATTGATGTTGAGCATGGATATTTCCAATCACACCATCAGTTGCATGAGAAGCAGCGGGGGTATTTGAGGTAGCGGTGGTAGAAGGATGAAGAGAATCAGGGAGAAAGACGTAAAGAGTACCTGTTTGCGAATAAACGAGATCGAGGTACTGAGCACCACTAATCTCATGTTCTTCGATGACAACTCCACCCATGGCAATGTCATGAGAGATTTTATTCACAAATGATTTTTTGAACCATTCTGCCAATAATTGATCGAGAATATCAAGTTTGAACAAACGTCGTCTTCTTCTCCACTCATGGATGTGATCGGAGATATGAGTGGCTGAATTTTGCTTGAAGGAACTCAAAATCTCGATTCTTGTTTCATAATGAATGGGCAGTTGGTAATGTGTGAGGAAAGCCATGGCTAGGGTATTAAAGTCGGTGAAGAAGCCTCATGGTAATTCTATATACCACTTTGCAGCCAAACCTGTAAGAGTTCATTGGAAGAGTCGTAACCGAATGGAATCGTCCATCAAAGACTTGGACGAACACCAAAGGTGAAAATTCATGACATGGTTGTTTGGATATTCTCCTGGTTTACCATCAAATTTTGGAATGTCTGACGGTATCTTGGCCGGTATAATGGGCCAATGGGGAGAATGCAGGATGGGGTCATTAAAGATTCTAGACAAGTCAGGTAGATCCAAAGTGGCTAAAAAGGGTAACTGTCTATTCACGTCAGGGTACTGGTAACTTTGGGGAGGGAGTCTCGTCGGTATACCAGTAGGACCGTAAGCAGTCTACATGTGAGGCGAAGGTCCTAATAGATTTGTGCGTGAGTGTGGAGGCATGTATCCCATAGGGTTGTACTGATTAGGGATGTTCCCTTGGAAAGGGACACTAGATTGAACATTCGAACCCCAAAATGGGATTGGAAGAACCGAGATATGGTTGGCCTGAACTAGGGGGTATGAAAGAGCTAACTTGAGTTTGTTTCCCCCCAGATGATTGTGGATTTCCCTAGATGAGAAGGTTCCAATACTGGGCTAATGATCCTAGAATGTTTTTTCCGTAAAGTGGGGTATAACCTCCAAGCAAGGGTTGTCCTCCAAATGGGGGTGGTGTTCCAATTTGGGTATTACCTCCAAATTGAGTTTTCCCCCCAGTGTTATATTGTCCTCCAAAAGGAATCTAATAACCAGAAGTGAATGATGGAGTAGAGCCTCCAATTGGATTGGAGCCACTTGGGCCAAATCCTCCCATAAAAGGCGGATAAGACCCTCCGGAGGGGAACTGGGAAGGTGTCAAAATGAAACTGGAAGCAACATTGTACCCAGGAGGAGTAAAAACTCCAGAAGCTCTAGACAGAACTTGGGTAGGAATGGGGATATAAATATTTAAATCATTGTACCCATGAGGAAGAGATGGGATAGGTCTAGACAAAAGTGGTGTACCAATGGGAGCTTGGGTAACCACCGTATTCCTAGTGGGAATAGTCATAGTGTGTGGGACCATTGTGGAATGGGCCATCTAAAGAGGAATGGTCAATCTAGGACCAACGGACTGTGTGTCTGAACCAGCGAAAAGATAACAAGTTGTACTAGCAAAGTGATCTAGAGGTATCGTGTAGGTAGCAGACGTTTTGGGCAGTTCAGAGACGATAGGTATATCAACACCTTCCCTCGAGCCGTAAAGGTCTGAAATGTAGCCAGGGTTCAAAATATGTCAGTGGTCCAAAAAGGATCCTCGTTTTCTAGGCTGGTAAGAGGTCCGGTTGGTATTCCAGAAGTGTCAACAACAAGTTCTCCAGAGGAATTCAGTCAGAGAATATGTCTCTCATATCCAGGAGGTATTCAGAAAGCATCTAGAGAATCAGAAACAATTGGGAAATTGTCTAAAGAGTCATTTATTTCGGCTTGTGAAGGCATGTTGTCGTGTACCTCACTATGTTGAGGAGATCCCTCAGGTGGATTAGAAGGAAAGGGTTGAGAACCTTCTGGATCTTCTGGGGGTAGTCCTTGCATCCTATGTGAACGGTGTGGAGGGTCAATGTTGGCTAAACCAAATATTTTATGGAAAAAATATATGGCCAATTATAGAAACAAACACTCACTAATAAAATCTAGGAATCAAACCAAGCAAACAAAACCTTCTTATTTCGAAGTCACTAGTTGGTGATGAAATCCAACGTCGCGAAGTCAAGACAAGAAGGGGCTAGGATAGAGCGGGTGGAAAAGTTACATTGACGACCTTCTTAATGGACTTACACCCTAGTGCAATCTCCCACACATAATTGTGGCTATACCCTCCAAGGAGCCTGAGTGAATCTGGCCAATGTCGATTCCAGGTACCGTGAAGAATTTCCCCTCCACATTCACCTCGTGTAAGACCCTAAGAGGATAGGAAACTAAGGCTACCAAGAACAACAGTGATGTGTGGGAAAATAGTCGACAGTCTGATCCATGTGCAAAGGCACGGTATCTCACCCGAAGAGTCACCAATTTTGTTATTGGATTAATTGGTGAATGCGGACATAAACTAATCTCCCTAGATCCACCTGGATATAGAACAAAACTAGACAGGACATGACACTTTCCCTAAGTTACTATCATTGAATTTACTACCAAAGAAGGAATGGATGACATACCTTTAGATATCGCTTCCTTATATCTTTGTTGTCCCTGCTTCGCTCCGATGCTCTTGTGAGATCAAATCTGCAATGACACAAACCAACCAAAGTGAAAGCAACAATAATAGATTCAATGAAAACCTAAACATGTGATCAAGGAGTCATGTAATAAAATGCTAATGATTTTATGGGAAAGAAACATGTCATCGTATTATATTAAGTAAAAGTGGAAGATACAACCAAATTTCCTTGATGTTGCAAGTTCCCTTTTAGTGGTCCTTTGTTCCAACACACACATACACTTGCTCCGAATTTTTATGAAGATGGTCCACAAAAGCTTGATGGACAAATGGAGAGCTCAAGCATCAGTTGTAACAGGATCCTTCACACAGTATTCAGCCTATTCTTTCAACAATTCTTTGCTCAATCTTGCTTAACCTTTTCCATGAGAAACCCATCATTATATAGGAGAAGGTGAAGTGGTTAAAAGGATGAGGATTATCCCACCAAATCAGAGAATCCAGTAGGATCACAACCATATGAATGCCACCTCACATTCTAGAATATTCTCCTTCTAGAAACTTCGTGAACTTCATCCTTTCCTTAGCTTCAAACGTCGTCGCACCCTGCCTATATAGCAGCCTACAGAAACCCCGTGAACCAGGTACAGAGAAACCTGTAGAAATCAAGGATTTCCGCACAGTGTACCACTGTCATCCTGCGGCGTCATTCTAAAAACATGCCTTGTAGAGGAAGAACTCATTCATTTTCCTCATGTAAAATATTGTTTTGAGATCATGAACACATGCTTGTAGAGTCATCATCAGAGTGATGAAAATAATGTGTAACATCAGGATTTTGACGTCCCTAATGTCGGTCACATGGCATCCTTGTCGTTGGTATATAGATTACCATCTTTGCACCGACATTTCCATCCGTCGGTCTTCCGACATCCTATTTCATCGGTCACTTGGAATCCTTGTCATTGGTATATAGTTGATCATCGCTCCACCAATGTTTCCAGCCATCGCTATTCTGATGACCCTAACGTCGGTCACATGGAGTCCTTGTCGTTGGTATATAGATGATCATCTCTCCACTGATGTTGTGAGTCGTCAGTTTTTTGATGTCCCTAACATCGGTCACATGGCGTCCATGTTGTGGAGACTAGTGAAATGGGACGTCAAAATTCTGATGTCTCTGGCGTCGTTGTAGCAATGGCTATATGGGGTTTGGACAATCAAATCTGAGATGACACATGTTCGCATTAAATATCGCAATAGAGACGATACCTATGGCGTCGGAAAAGAAACGTCAAGTGAAACAACGTTTGAGGGGGTCCATTGTTTGTCGTTCTCCCGACAATATAAAGTGGCAATTGCATTGAACGCGTCGTCGGAATTTGACCCAAATGTACTAGTGTCAATTGTTGGGCCTGCATAATGTTTTATCTTTTCCTATAAAAGGTGAAGTATAAATCGAACTACTCATTAAAAAAGGGGCACTCTCATGATCATGAGTATCACCAGGTCTTCTATTTTGATCTAAAAGCTATTTATTTTGGAACCGTTAAACATGGTTGTCTTTGGCTTGAAGACCAGATTCGATGATTAGTTTGGGTTTGTGAAATTTACATGTAATTAGTCCTTCAATACTCTTCCTCTCTCCTACATCTATTGGGTTTAAAGAAGTGATAATTTTTTAAACCCTAGTCTAATAATGAAATTAAAGCTCTAAGATTGGATTGCTTGAGTCACACAAACTCATCCTCTTTATCATCTTGATTGCCATCATCTTGTGGCATATAATTTCAATGATTCTTTGAAAATAGTTTTCATGTTGATGACTTCACTCCAAGCTTGAAGCCACACATTAAAATTGTAGGTTTCAAAACTCTTCTTTATAAACAATAGATTATGAAGTTTGAACCATGGATTTTCAAACCCATATACATGATATCATTGATAATTGAGCTCTGGTTTTTCTTTTGATTAGTCATGGTCTGTTGAGGTTTTGACTAATATATCCCCTTCTAGGTTAAACAGTGATATGGATGAACTTTCTTTTGTTGTCAAGACTGTTGACATCATTCTCATTTGGTATAAAATTTATGAATAATTATTTTAAGGATATTGTGAGATTGTGAATAAAGGATGATGAAATAAAGGCTATATTATGATGGTATTGGATATATATAGAAATGGATTTCAATTTTAATAAAGATGATTTCTGGATTTACTACTATTTAAGATTCTTTGTTAGAGCCTTACATGCATATTTTTAATAATTCAATTTTACATATGGATATGGCTAAGCGAACATGGATGTGGCTGATTTTGTTAGTTTGCATTTGATGATTTATATTTTGATGGAAAGAAGTGATGAAATGAATAAGGATGATTACATAGACACATTAACCCTCCATTGATTTTACTTTACGCAAATTGTTCCTTCTAATCCCATTCATTTATTTCTTGTTCTCATATGTGCCTTGTCTATGTAATTAAGATGAAATAGATTGCATCAAAATGACATAGTTTGGATGTACAATCAAAAGGCGAATTTTTGTTATGGTGAGTATCAAATATATGACCTAGATACATTTCTGGAATGTTTGGTTCTTGGTTTAATTGAGATAGAAACAATAGAGATACTTTTGGTTGATTAAAGGAGGTCATATGTTTATTATATAGGTCCAACTTCCCTTATCATTTTCACTTTACATAAGCCATGTTCCTAAAACCCTTTTCCATTTCAGTCCTATCTATATAATTAAATAATATGCATAAGAGAAGAATACAGTTGATGTGGACACCAAGATAAAGGAACATATTTTAAAGATATAAAAGGATTTAGAGTGTTAGACAGTTGGTTGTCATTGATGTCAACCCTTAGAAATTTATTTCAACCCTTAGAGATTGATGTCAACCCTTGGAGAGGTCCAGAGATGTTGGACAGTTGATTGACATTTGTATGATTGAGATTGATGGTGAGTTAATTGGTTACATTTGATGTAGTCTACATGTAGCCCCATAGGTGTGGATAAGGAAACCGAGTTTGTATGAGGAATAAAGACATGAATATCAACGAATTTGTAGGTAAGACTATCATAGATGGATAGTAAACGTCGTGTTGTTTCCGATGATATGTGGTACATCAGATGGTTCATCACAATTGAGGAGATATGGCCTTGTGAAGTTGGAAGCCCCGAAGAATGGTCAAGAATCCCTAGTTGGTTACAAGGCAATGAATGAAAGGGTAAAGTGGTTTCAACGAGAAATCTCTAGAAGCCCTAAATTTAAGGGAAGAGGTTACCTAGAAAAAGTATAAATAACCCTCAAGGAGTCATTCAAAAACACACTCACACACTTACATTGAATATCTATCTTGTGAATGTTATGGTATATTTTGGTATTTTGGTGAATGTGACGACAAGTCTAAGGCAGCGGAGAAAGTGAGAGAGTTTCAGAGCTTCAGAGTGCTAGGGATTTTTTGAAACCCTAATTGAGAAGGAACTCGTGGGTCATCCCATATCTGTCTAGTGAGGCACTCATATGTTGTCTTATATCTATCTAGCGAGGCATACTCATGGGTCATCTAGTGTGTGTCTAGTGAGGCACTTGAAGAATTGAGAAGAATGTTGGTACCAGGGTGTTGAAGCTGAGGATTGCCTAGGTTAGTCTGAGATCAGATGTTGCAGGTACTCCAGAGTTAAGAGGTATGTTTTATATGTGTTTTGATTATTATTTCATGGTACAAGGTTGAGTTGTGGAGAATTTTTTAGGCATGTGTTTGGTATGTTGGTTGATAAATCGACATATGGTTTGAGGCATATACCTGAGGTAAATGTTCTATGATGTTGGTACCTCTTGGTGATGTTTTAGTACTTGATTTATGAGGCATATCATGAGTGACATGATACTTGGTTGAGGCATATCTTTGATGTATTGGTTGAAGTATATCTTGGTGATGTTGATACATATTTTAGACATATGGTTGGCACATATTTGAGGCATGTGTTTGGCACATACTTGAGGCACATGGTTTGAGGTACATGCTTGGATGCATGTCTTTTTTATGTTGGTATAATAATTGTTGAGGAATAGCTTGGTTCTTGGTTTCGCACATGATTAAGGTGCATGTTGGACACATGATGTTGGCATAGTGCTTGAGGCACATCTTGGTGATATTGGCATATTGGTTGAGGTTTGTACATGGTTGATGTGCATGGTTAGCACATGGCAAGGTACAGGTGTTGATGATGCAGGATTGGTGCATGGTTGATGAACTTGTTATGGTACATGGTTGATGGTACAGGTTGAGGTACAGTTTGATGCATGGTTGATGCATGGTACAGGTTGGTACTTGGTTGAGACACATATCTTGTGATGGTATATGGTGATATTGGTACATGCTTGGTAGAGGCATGTGTTGGTGATGTTGAGCATATGGTTTGAGATATGATCTTGGTGATATTGGCATGAGTTGCATGTGTATGAGAGTGGATCTGGTGGATGAGACAGTGATTGGATGGATAGGTTTTTCATTGATAGATTAGATACAGCGATAGGTTACAGGTTGATGTGACAGTGACAGTGACAGTGGTAGTGACAGTGGAAGAGATTATGGTAGTGACAGTTGTTCTACACTTATATTTTAGGGAGGAAGTATTGGGAAAGGAAAGGGGGTTGTATCCTCGTTATGGTTGGTTTTGGAGAATCAAGTATATGGAGCTTCCTTCAGGTTGGAGCTTGAGAACTAGGTGGTTGTAGCCGCCTTTTGGTTGGAGCCGAAAAACCCAAGGGGTTGTAGCCTCCCTCTGGTTGGAGCTAGAGAATTCATGGATTTGTAGCTTCCTTTAGGTTGGAACCTATAAATAGGGGGTTGTAGCCTCCTTCCAGTTCCAGTTGGAGAATTGGTAATTTGGTGCTTCCTATGAATGAATTATTGATATATATATATATATATATATATATAAGAAAGAATTCCTTGGTTTTATCCGATTTGGGTTTCCACGTAAATACTAGTGTATTGTGTTCTTGATGTGATGTTGATGTGATTACATGCTTATGATATATATATATATATATATATATACATTGATGATAAAATATTGAACATTGTTGATAAAGTGAAAGAATGTATATTATGGTTAAAGTGGTATAAAGTGATCATATTGATTCACCCCCCCCCCCTCAGTATTCCAACACGGAGATTATTTTGGTTGATTGCTAAACACTTGTTGATATATTTTCAAGTAAAATATGGGCAATCTTCTTTATAGAAGTAATGATTAACATGTATGGTTTGCATAATTGGGTGTTGTTTATTGGATGTGGTAGTTGGATGATGTATTTATGTCCCTGTTACATTTTCCATTTTCATATCCCATTTTTGTTGCATGGTAGTGTTATATTAGAGTCAGTTTAATCATTAATAAAAATTGTATTAGATGTCTTATATTACTATTATTTATACTTGTGCTAATGGAATTATCATGTTTATAGATGAGCTTCTTCAGTAGGAGTAGCAGCAAAAGAGGAAATGCAGGAAATAAAGGAAGAAGAGGTCAAGGGCTTAATACCTTTTGGCAGCTTGGGGGGCATAAAAAATGAGTTTTTCTATTCATTTTGATGCTAACTCTAATGAGTTCCAATAGTCGATCCAAACAAGGAACTTGAACCTTGGTGGTTAGTAAGCCTTGCCACAACCCCAAGCAGCTCCTAATGTTATCTTACATCCTCACCCTAGTATTGTGAACATCCTTGAGTCTCCTTTGTAGCCTAATATTGATGGATGGGATAATTTACCTACTAATCCTTCTTCAGGTGCCAATCAGTGGCCTATGCCTCCCCCTCCTCTACCAGTTCATATTTTTATTACTAGTGCATCATTTCCTTTACCTCGGGTTAATCTAGTATTACATGTTCACACAAATGCTTCACATGAGTCTATGCATCCTCCTCCTCCTACTCCAAAGGATCATAAAACCACACCACATGTGTTGGATTACTGAGAGGGGGGGTGATAATGCTTTTTAATCATTTTTAACCATAGTATATATAAGTGTTTTTAACTTTATGATCAGTTTACCAATATCATTCAATAAGTTCAAAGTAAATAAACCATGAACAATGAGTAATCATACACATACATAGTACACCAATATTTTTACGTGGAAACCCAATGCGGGAGAAAACCACAAAAAAAAATTTCTTATATGTCTTTAAGAAGTACATTCATTAGAAGCACCAACTTCCTTTGTTCTCTAGCTGCAACTGGAAGGAGGCTCCAACCCCCTATATTTTCAAGCTACAACCTTAGGGAAGCTCCAACTCCCTAATTCTCTGGCTCCAACCAGAAGGAGGATACAACCGGAAGGTGGCTACAACCATCCATCCTTGCCCCATCCAACTTCCTTGAAATATAAATACCAACTATAGACAACCTATCACTGTCATTGTATCAACTCTGTCACTGTCACAATTGTCACTAAAAAACCTATCACAACCTGTACCAATCTTATTCAATTATTTCCTACAGCTCTATGACTTGTCTATTATGCATCACACAGATGTCCTCACCTTTCCCTACTGCAACTTGCAAATGTATGTGCCTCTATTTGTTGCAAATCGTGGACTAGAAAAAAGCTCTACTAGTATCACTAATATTGTCTCTGTCACTTTGTTTGTGTCATTGTCTCAGTCTAGTTCACTATCTGATCTCTCTGTATCTACTCACAAACTGGTTGATCTAGTAGAAAAGAATAATCATACAATATCCAAGTAGATATAACACAACCATGTACTACATTCATACATATGTCTCACTGATATTGTGTGATATAAGAACCCCTTACATTAACCATACATAAAATCCTCACTGTTATGAAATCACAACCTGTATTGATAACAATATGTCTCAACCATAAACCCTCAACCATACTCCAAATAACACAAGATATGTCTTAACAATATGCCCAATGAAGTATCCCAACAACAAACAACCAATACATTAGCAATGTATCCCTGTAGATCTATATTATACAAAATATACCATACAACCAATAGTCCCTCGAGGGAAAAATCTCATTCTCCCATGGATATACCCCAAACGTTCACCAAATATATACCTAAGATAAGAATATAACATACCTTTTGTTATTGTATATAGATTTGATGTACCTTCTCATAGTTAGTCCTTCCTGTAGCCTCTTCTCATCTCTGCAACTTGTCAATGATGATAGATATGATCTTCCTTTTGTTCAACTTTGGCAACAGATCCATGCTCTATCTTCAGTAAACTCTCAGGTATCCGCACTTTGTCCCATTGTGGCCCAAGGATGTTTGTGTCCTTCTAGTACTTCAACCTTCAGATGTCTTCAGTAAAACCCTAGTTCAGTACCCACAGTCTCGACCCTTCGACTCCTACAACTTCTCTCATCGTTTCTTCAGACTCACTACTTTAGATTTGGCAATGATACATGCCCATAACATTTCACAAAAGAAATATTCAATGTGCTCAATAGATGCAAATGGGATACCCTTTCTCTCTTATTTATACTCTCCAAGTAGATTCCTTTAGGGGTTATCTTCTAATGGTTTTACCCAACTTCCCTCTTTTAGGGATAACCCACTTTTAACTACTTTACCTACTTGCAACCACTTTACCATAAATATAAAACTCACAAATTCTTGTTGCAACTAATTTATTTTTAATTATTTTCTTATTGCAACAACTTTACTCATGATTAACTCCTAGTTACAATCAATTTGACTAGTAAACTTCTTATAGGAGCTTCTAGAATAATTGACTTATTTGACCTTCTAGGGGCTTCTAGATAAATCATGAGGGTTCTCCAACTTCACTAAGCCATATCTCCTCAACTTTGAGGACCTACGTGACATACCACATATTATTGGAAATGGAGCGACATGTACTATCCATCTATGACAGTATTTCCTGCAAATTAATTGATCTTCATTACATTATTCCTCAGACAAACATGGGTTCCTTATCCACACGTGTGGGGCTATCGAAATTTGCTACGGGACTTGCTTCAAGGGTTGACATCAATGAAAACCAACCCAATTAATCAACAACATGGCTCTCAAAGTGATAAAGGTAATCAACATGTTACTTCAACCAGCATGAACAAATCATCTTCTTCTTCTCACTCAAAGATAAAATCAGTAGACAGTGGGAAAAGAAGTTTACATGAAGAGCATCTTGAAATTTCCCAATTGGAAGAGAAGAAGTCCCAATATGAGGAATTTATCAAAGAAAGAGATGAGTTTTTCACGAAAAAGTTTCCTGAATTATTTCAATTATGTTTAGACTGATTTTGACTATGACACTATTTGAGGACAAATGCTAGAACCATGATATTTTATTTTGAAACATTTAAATATCATGTTAGTTTATGGGAGACGCAAGTGTTTATGCCATGGTGTTTAAGATGCATGTTTTTAGTATGTTACATGATCCTGATATATTATATATTCGATGCTTTTATGATGGAGCAACAAGGAAAAGTTATTTTGATTATTGAGATAAAGTGTGCATATAGAGGGGGACCACACCTATTTAGTTATTATTTATTTATTTATTATCCTTATCAATAAAATCATTTGTCTTATTTCTTAACTAAAGATATTTAACTTTAGTAACTAAAATTAGTTCAACCACTTGAGGAACTTCCTTTTAGAGAATAAAAGGAAGAACAAAAGGACAAAGAGAACACGAGGAATTGGAGATAAATGCTTCTGATAAGGTTTTCTCTTGTTTCATATTGATATTTATGAATTTCATCCTTCCATTTTATGAGTTTATTAAAAAGGATAAATCCTCTTGTTGATAGCATTGATATTTGAAATTCTTTACAAGTTCATTCATTTCTCTTGACAGTATGTGTAGTTTTATTAAAAAAAATCATTAAGTTTAAGGTCTGATTAAGATTATTTTGCATAGTCAAGACACGGTGGGCTTGTGACTTGGTTGATCCAGTGTATACAATCTTGGACATTTTCTTTCAGATACCAGTTGTCTATGTATGATGTTCAATTCCATATTAGACTTCTAAGTGTGATCTTGGTCCTCACCCTCGTAGGGGTTTGAAAAGAGGCATTTTT
>ML778760.1:762603-776386 GCA_009831015.1 Picea engelmannii
AAAAAAAAAAACAGCAGAAGTACGATGGACACGGAGCACCATCGGAGCACTTGGAGGCATGTAGAATGCTATGGAAAATGACACCACCTAAGGAATGGCCTCATCACTTAATACATACTTTAGAGGGCATACCAGCAAACTCGTACACAGACCAGGAATTGTGTAAAGGAATTACAACATGGCGAATACTGCAGAAGAACTTCGCAGACACTTTCTCATTCAAGCATGAGAACCCCAACATAGATGCAACCCTTAAACGGATAAGAGGAGTAATATTCATCAAAGAACCATAAATAGAAATGATCACAGAAGAACAACAGCAGAATAAGAAGACAATCAAGGAATTATTGTCATGTTACCATGTACAGGAGGAAGCACCAGACGAAGATGACCCACGCGATATTCAGATTGAAGAAGTAGAAGGCGAAAGAGATGTGGAGGGACCACCCATAGAATCCAAAGTTATTTCCATGCCAATCAAGGTAAAGAAATTTAACATCAAAACAGCTGAACATCCCAAAATGGCCAGCATTGGAGACTACTGGGATGAGCCAACAGTAGAAAGCATCATAGAGTTGTTGCGCAAATACAACGAATTGTTTCCTACAACATTTACAGAGATGAAGGGTATAGTAGGAGAACTGGGAGAGATGAAGATACCACTCAGACCTGAAGCGAGACCAATTAGACAGTGACCATATAGACTGAACCCCATATATAAACAGAAAGTTAAAGAGGAGATCAAGCGGATGCTCGAAGCCATCATAATCAAACCGGTCGAGGAATCATAATGGATAAGCTTGATGGTAGTACAAGACAAGAAACAAGGAAGAGGGATTAGGATATGCGTCGACTTGAGGAAGTTGAATGATGCATGCCTACACGACCCATTCCTTACACCGTTCATGGATGAAGTGTTAGAGAATGTGGGGGGACATGAAGCTTACTCATTCACTGATGGATTCTCAGGATACCATCAGATTAAGATAGAACAGGAGGACAGATACAATACCACGTTCGCGACGGAATGGGGATCTTACCAATATACAGTCATGCCATTTGGACTGAATAATGCACCAGCGATATTCTCCAGAGTGGTTATCGCATCATTTAAAGAATTCATCCATCAATTTCTCGAAGTATACTTGGATGACTGGACAGTCTATAGTCTGTTGAAAATCATGTGGAAGTTTTGCGCTTGATGCTAGAACGATGCAGACAGATTCAGATATCACTAAATATAAAGAAATGTATATTTGGAACATCGTTTGGGATACTACTGGGCCATATAGTATGCCAACAGGGGCTATTGGTCGATCCGAAAAATATCGCAGTCATCGTCAATTTACCAGCACCAAAAATAGTCCGTCAGCTATGAGCGAAGTTAGGACACACAGGATACTATAGGAAATTCATCAAAGGATATGCGCAGATCACAGTACCAATGGAAAAAATGTTAAGGAAGGATACAAAGTACCAATGGAACGACGAGTGTCAACACGGTCTGGATACTCTGAAGGAAAAGATGGTTACTGCATTGATATTAGTATTTCCAAACTGGGAAAAGGCATTCCATGTGCATGTAGATGCATCAGCGATAGCACTTGCAGTTATCTTAGCGCAGCCAGGAGCAGGAGACTTGGATCATCCAATAGCATTTGCAAGTAGAAAACTATCAGACTCAAAACAGAATTATAACACGACGAAAAGAGAAGGCCTAGCTATGGTTTACGCACTGCAGAAGTTCAGACATTACCTATTGGGAAAACATTTTAATATGTTTACAGATCACTCAGCCCTGAAATACCTAGTCAACAAGACAGTGTTGGGGGGGATAATTTGTCGATGGTTATTGTTATTTCCATAATTTGACTTCGAAGTAATATTCAAACTAGGAAAACTGAATGCAGGACCTGACCACCTATCATGGGTCACAAATGGAGAAGAAACCACGAACTTAGAAGACAACTTTTCGGATGCACAGTTATTCTCAGTACAGATTGTTGATGACTACTTCGCAGAGATCATACAGTACTTGAGCACAAGTATCGCGTCGCAAGAATATACCACCGCGTAGAAGACAAACCTGGTAGTCCATGCAGCCAACTATCAACTGATCGCAGGAAATCTATACAATATGGGTACAGATAGCATTTTACGAAGGTACGTATTAGAGAACAAATGACCAAGAATTTTAGCAGAATCCCACGAGGGCATTATGTAGGAAAATCTACCGCGCAGAAAGTACTTCGCGCAGGATTATGGTGGCCAATGATCCATAGAGACTCTAAAGATTATTGTCAGAGATTTGATGTCTGTCAAAGGG
Organism: Picea engelmannii; assembly: GCA_009831015.1. Taxonomy (NCBI): domain Eukaryota; kingdom Viridiplantae; phylum Streptophyta; class Pinopsida; order Pinales; family Pinaceae; genus Picea; species Picea engelmannii. The sequence goes on from ML778760.1 coordinate 764,930, forward strand.
TAGGAAAACCCAACATAAGGGACGAGATGTCGTTACGACCGCAAGTGACATTACAAGCATTTGATAAATGGGCAATAGACTTTGTGGGACCAATTAACCCACCAGCCAAAAGAATAGGGGCAAGATACATCATCATCGTGACGAAATACCTAACAAGATGGGCGGAAGCCGCACCAGTAAAAGGCTGCAACGCAGAGATAGCTGCACACTTCTTATTTGAACAAGTAATCACTAGATTCGGGTGCCCAAGAGTTTTGATGAGCGACCAAGGCACACACTTCATAAACAACACCATCTGCGCGATGCTTGAAGAGTTTGAAGTTCATCATCAGAAGAGCACACCATATCATCCACAGGAAAACGGCACAGTAGAAGCCTTCAACAAAATCCTCAAGAACACACTAAAAAAGATCTGTAATGTCAATAGAGACGACTGGGACCTCACAGTACCAGCAGAATTATGGGCTTATAGGATGACATGAAAAAAGTTGACAGGGCACACACCATTCAAACTAGTCTATGGCCAAGAAGCAGTAGTGCCATTAGAATTTTTAGTACCCAACTTACGCATAGCATCTATCACACAAATGACTGAATGAGGTGCAATACAAGAAAGACTGAAACAACTATTGTCAATGGAGGAAGACTGAATCCTGGTAGGATTCCATCAACAAGTGCAGAAGGGCAGAGACAAAGCCTGGCATGATCGACACATCAAGAAGAAGACGTTCAAGGAAGGAGATCTAGTATTTCTCTATGACAGCAAATCATTTTAGCACCTAGGAAAGATGAGACTGCATTGGTTAGGACCATACTAGGTAAAATTTGTAACAAACAGAGGAGTTGTACAATTAAGAGATTTAGCAAGTGCAGACCTCAGAGGAATGATCAATGGGAGCCGACTGAAACTATACAAGGACAGTCAACCACCCACCGCACAATAAATAAAAAAATGAAAAGCGCAAAGAACGCTAGAGATAGAAAAGCCAAATGACATTTGAAACATAAATGTAGCAAAGGCAAGGACAATGGTTACATACCAAATAAAAATGAGCGGGAAACGGAAAGTCGACAAAAGCAGTATGACAGGACAGCACTAAGAGAAATTAAAGCACGGCAAGGACTGATGGAACATCACATTAAACACACCAACTGGAAACGGAAAAGTAAGCATAATGGAAAGTATGAAACAGTCACAGATGCATTGAACCCACAGTTATGGTGCATTAATCTCATCATGGAGGAAGCATCCTCGACAAGCTTCATGACAAGCCCATACAACACGCGAGCACGGAAGAAACTAGTCTATTCGTGAAAGGAGAATAGAGAGACAGCAACAGCAGCCAGAATGAACAGAGAAAGACCACAGATCTCACCAAAGTCATTCAAACTCGGCAAGTGTTCGATAGTCACCACTATGGCACCACCGAAACCCATAGAACCAAGCCAGACAGCCAGAACAACCAGGGTTCAAACTAGGTCACGAGGACCGCTGGAAGAAAACGAGTAGTAGCAACCGGAGATCGTCGATATCGATGAGATCCCATCTCTAGAGATGATACCGGTGAACTCTACATTGATACCGGAGGAGATCTAGCAGCCATAAGAAGAGCCCATGAAAGAGGATACAGTTGCAATGACGCAGGAGCCTCTGAACAAGGAAGCGGAGTCCCAACGGGAAGTGCAGCCATAAAGCACTAAAGCAGCCGTGGAAGTTAACAAAATGGCACAGAATCGGGGAGCGGAAGGGAAACAAGACGAGTCGCAGGTACCCAGCCTAGGTCAACCAACAGAGGAGACCATTGGAACTACCTCGACTTGGCCAGAGTGGCTTACAGGGGAGAAACCAAGAATTGTTGGAACTTCGAACCAACCACCACAACAGGAAGATAGAGTTCAGATACCGAGCTCACCTCACAAGAAACCGGTGGCAGAAATTGTGCTACCACGCATACCAGATGGAGTACAGGTAGATCTGCAGCTACTGGGTCACATCGGGAAGCTCAAGTATTTTGACCATGACGTATCAGACGAAACCAAGTACCTGAAACTTGTGTCGAGGGTTTTTATGTAGAACATAGTGGTAAACCAACTTGGAGGAAATATCAGCCAACCACATCAGTGGGCAGTTGGATTGGACAGAACAGGAATTTTAGGGTTGCTGAAACTTCCACATTTTGGCAGAGGCCAGTATGCGACAGCATGCGTTAAGCAGTTGTTAGCAGTCACACATGGAGGGGATATATGGCTGGACAAACCTATCCCCATAACTATTGATCTTATCACACAGATAACAGGACTACCCAGTCGGGGCATGGATCCTGTGCTAATTTTGGACAATAAATCCAAGGAGAAAGCGTTAGCAGAGAAAATGAAGAATAAATATGGTACCGCCAGGGGCAAAAGAGGCATTATAATCAAACAGATCAACAATGCATCGACACAATTGGGCACAAATATCTTAGCCTATAAATTGTTAAGAAAATGTTGCAAAGACGAAGTATCAGCAGGAGTCATCGCAGTTGCAGCTCAGTGCGCGGAAGGCACCTCCATCAGTTTGGCGCCTTATCTATTAAAATTGTTCCAAGTGGACTGCAAGTATGCATAGGACCTTGGTACATAATTCCATTACTCATGGTTGTTCACCCTCATAGCCTTCATGGGATGGTGGGAATCAGAGTATGTAATTTTTTGTACTAGACCACAGCCAGTGGGAGCGAGATATCTATTACTTAAATCCGGACCACAGGCCAAGCATAAGAGAGAGAATGGAATCGTATTTTAAGCATACCTATGGGACATATAGGAAGCTATCATTTTATCATGGAGGATAACACCAGAGGTTTTCACGCGATATGGGGACATCACTAACTTTTGGGCTACACGTCAAGCCATGTGGATACAACCAAGGAAAGATCCAGATAAATAGTGGCTATGGATGTGCTACTGCATCATAGAGGGTGACATCGACATGGTCATCAGTAAATGTCCTGATGAATGGAGGATCCCATCCATCCCCCGAGAAGTATCGGAAAGAACAGCAGAAGGAGAGGCAGCACAGGAGAAAACACAGCCTCCGCAAATACCAATGCTCAAGAAACCAAGGATGGGCCAAAATAATCTGACTCGAGCAGACGAAGGGTCAAAGAAGATAGGAACCCAAAAGGGGCAGAAAGTGACCAACAGACAGCCGAAACAAGCTAAGGGAGTGCAGGAGACCACCCCAAATCAAATCACATAGGAACCAGGGAACTATACAAATTGCAGGTTAGCATCGACCATGAGATGCAGTCTCGGGCACACAAAAACTTAGTCGAGCTACAGCAAGCAACAAAGAAGCGGGAAGCACTGGAAAAATATTGTGGGCGGACCAAATCTGAAACTCAGGAGGAGAAAGAACGCAGGAACAAACTAGAATGTAGAGTGGCAGAATTTTTTGGGAAACTTCCAAGCATTGCGCAAGGAAACGAACTCATAGCCGCAGAAAAGATCGACCAAATTGCGCAAGAAATTGATCGATAATAGAAGGAGATCGAGGGTCTCTTAGAATAACTCACACCAACAACTCCATCGGCAGTAAATTATCAAAGGAAGCAAGAAGAAATGATGCAACTACAGGAGATAGAGCAGCAGGTTAGCACAGTAGCGGAATTGTTCGATAAAGCAACACAACTTTGGACAAGACTGGAGGAGGATCCACAGGTCCAATGTTGGGACAAGGAAGAGGAGAGGATCAATGCAGAGATCCAAGAAATCAAATAGTGGTAGAATACCATATCCATCTTAGAATGAGTCAAAGGGACACAGGAGATAAATAAGATGCAAGAAGAACTTATCACTGCGCAAACACGGAAACATGAGCATCAGGCTCAGATAGAGCCACTGCAGGAACGGGTAGCAGAAGTACTCACACATGTAGAAGGAGATAGAACATAGATAGCACAAACACAGGCATAATGTGAAATATTACTGAGCAATGAAGTGCCAGTTCAGGTAGTGGATACCATTAAGGAGGAGACTGTGCAGGCACTGACAAAAGCAGCAAAGCTACAGGAAAAGTTCCAGACGATCACCGAGGAGATCGAGGCAGATCATAAATATTAGGTGACTCAGGATGAGTCACATGTCAGTGTTGGGGACCTGTTGGAACCAGGACTAAGTGGAAAGAAGGACGATCGTGGAAAAGAAATCATGCAGAAACGGAGGTAACAGCTGGAGAAAGAACGGCACGCGTACATGCAAGAAAGCGTGCACAAGGAAAGAGACAGTTGGAGGAAGAACAACATGCGTGTGTGGGAGGAAGACCTAGCGTCGGTAGGGTTAGGGTTTTGGTAATGCTTTTTAAACATTTGAAGAGCTCGAAATGTATAAATATAGATACGTAGGTATCATGTAGAGGTTCGACTATTTTGTGTTGAAAAGTTGTGTATTAGCTCAGGGTGTTATTATTGTCATCCCAGAATTTTACTGTAGTCACGCATGAGCGGATGCAGTATGCAATATTGATTGTATGAACTATTTTTGTAAGTTGTTGAGCTAGGGGAGAAGGAAAAGGGTAGATTATGGGGATTAGATCGTAGGCTGAGGAGCCTGGTGTGATCTAGTTCGCCTCATATAAATCTTACCCATAAAAGGGGAATTGTAAGCGCGCAACGCCGAAAATGAAAAACTGCCATAATAAAAGAGCCAAGAGCCAAATCTTTGTGGGCGTAGCCTAGAAGGGGGTGAACCACAGTAATATATATGTAATGTGATGAATGTATGCATCTCTTTACTTTATTTCAGCAGTTATTGTTATGCTTAATAATTGAGTTAATATATTGTTATGGAACACAAATATGTTGCTCATGAAGTAACTTGTGTAAGGGAAATATGTACCCCTGAGGAATAGGTAGATTACCTCCGTAGTTGGTAGTGCATGACTCTGGTTAACAAACCCCTATCTCATACTCAATCCTAGGCTGTAAACACTTGAGTCTTACAGCCACCCATTTAAAGCTATCTCGGGTGAGACTGTGCAGTGCATTCTGTGTATTGTGTTTCCTTCTGGTTTACCAGGAGGGTCGATGGTTTTAGAGGCTTTGTTGGAAACCCGAATTACATGAACCCTAGGTCAATAACTCAGAGAGAAGAAGAGAGTAGTTGAAACCAACAACCATTCTTCTTACGAGCCTCGGATCCTCTTCTCTTCACACTTTCGCTTCCACTTTCTTGCTATATTCACACTCACTCACTCACACATCAAAATGATCTAGGCATCATTATTTATAGAATCCCATACAAAAGGGGTTTTCCACAAAAAATAAATCCATGGGTTCAGCTCCAACTCCCTTTGCTTCTTCCTCAAGATCAGGCTTCCAATGTCCTTTAAAAATCCTCCATGAAAACCAGTCTTGGTTCCATTTTGTTTGACATGTTATCGTTCATCGGTCCTCAGTGCTCAGCCATCATTGGATCATCTCTTAAATTAATACTCAACCATCGATCTAATATCCTTCATATTGGGACCACCAGGGTACCGAAACACTTAACACCACCTCGATGCATAGCAGTCATCTGATTAGATCTCAATTGAATTTTCATCGTCGATCTATGATCAATTTGTTCATGACCACCAGGCTACCGAAACTTTTTGGACCTCAACACTCAACCATCGTCGGATCATTCCTTGATTTAATCTCAACCATCGATCTTTTCTCTCCTTGTCACCAGGATGATTTTCATCATCATCGATGTCAAGATAGCATAAGCATGGGCATAATCCTTCATTCTAATGACCCTCCTCCGATGATATGCTCCAATGGATCCAATGGTCCTCAATGAGTGGGATTAATGGCCCTGATTTCCATCATCACTTCAACCTACATGATGGTTATATTCCATCTTTCAATCTATTCATGGGATGGTCAAGTGGATCCCACGACAAATCTACAGCTAATATTGCATCTCGCTTGTTCACCAACCTATGGTATAGATCACTCCTCATAGCTCTCCATCATCGGGGTGCTTCCACTCTGATGGCTCATAATCCAACAGATCCAATGATAATCAGAGTCTAGAACCAAAGACTCACAATCATGCTCAGAGTTTCTCATCATTGAAGTACCTCCGCTCATAGTCCACTCCAACCATTACTTCTCTGATGAAAAATAGATATCTACTCGCTACCTAAATCAATGGCTCACAATCATTCTCAGAGTCCCTCGTTGTCAGATCATATTCATTGTATGTATCACAATCTACTTCGACTAGAGCCTCTTCAATGGAAAACAGAGATCTGCTCGTTGCGCCATCTTCAACGGCTAAGATTTTATATGTTGACCTAAATATCTCCATGTTCAATTGGGGCCCACTTTTTTTTCACACAATCAAAATCTGACACACATCACCCTTTGTTACATGCCGGAATCCTCATCACCCTAATCATTGATTTGTCACAATATGTCACCATGAAATCACTCTCCTTCCTTGAAACAGATCATTATAGATCCAATGGTTGAGGTAGATCCTCCAATGGATCTAGGGTCCTTGGATATTCTCATCATCGGACTCCATTCTCAAGTATCACAACTCATTTTGATGGCTCACACTCCGATCAATGGTTCAGGCTCTGCCTATACCACTCTCTAATATATCAACAGTTGTCGTTTCACCTGATTACTTCGTCGACTCAACATGCCACCAACAACCATGATGTTTAGTTCTTTGGGCCTCTGATAGATCAACGGTTCCTGTTAACTTGAATTTTCTCCCATCGAAGTCCTCGTGCAACCTTGCACTCAAACACTCCCATGATATAACGGTCATTGCGGTAACTCATCCAACGGTTAAGATTTAATCTAAGGCTGACATATGCATGGCAGTTAAGGTTCCAACCTTGTCTCCTTGAAATGTAGCTTACAAGATCCAATGATTCTCGTCTATCGAGATCATTATTCAATGAATCAATGACTCCTATTGACTCAGATATTCTCCCATCATAGTTCCATTACAACCTCACACTCCAACACTCTGATAACCTTTCCATCTGATCAATAGTCCAGATTTTTTCATTATGCTTAATCAACAACTAGGATCTCCTCCGAATCAAACACAAGTTTTACTTCATGGCAATGGTATTATTTAGAACTTAGCCATTTTGAGGTTTTGGAACTTATTTGATATCCTTCCTCTCACCTTCATTCACAGGGTAGACACATATAAATCTAGCAGGAGTTCATCAACGCATAGTTATTTTGCACACAGAGGCTCATCAATGCTTAGGGGAATTCTTCATATGTCTAGTTGGTCTGATCCTTGGCCTGTCATTTACAGGGATTTATTAACACAATGCATGGTCTCCCCCTATCATTGTAAATAGTCAGTCTCCCCCTAGTTGTGATATCAATGACATTCTTTGACATCAATGAAAACACAATTTCAGCAAAATCCCCCTTTGTCATTGATGGCAACACCATCTCAAATTTGTCTAGTCTATGAAACCATAGATCTCATCTAAGTTAAATGCTTCCTGCAAGTCTCCCCCTGTCTCTTTACTCTCCCCCTTTGACATCAATGGAAAAGGGATTTTATCCCCTTTTTATTGTATTCTTCATTTTCTTCTCTGCAACCAACAATCTTCTTGTCTTTTGCAGCTTCTCTTGAGTTTGTGCTTCTCCATTAAGCTTTCTGAAGTAACTCCCCCTGTGAATGTGCTTATTTTTTTTATTTATTGTACCACTTCCTCATTTATGCACTCTCCCCTTTCTTCCAACTTCCTACATCACATATGGCCTTGAAGTTGTTACATACAAAAATATGTCAATCATGGACCTATACAATTTTTTATTTGCTTCCATGGATTCATCATAATTGTTGAGCTTGCATCATGTGGTCATAGGGGTGCTAACTAGTTTGTAATATTCCATTTTTAACTTCTTGAGCATATCCTTAATGTACTTCATTTGAGATATAAGCATACCTTTGTTTTATTAAGAGATTTGCAGTCCTAAGAAGAATGATAGTTCTCCTAGCATTGACATATCGAATCCACTTTACATCTCTTCAACAAATTGTTTTCTTATCTTGTCAACATTACTTCCAAATATCATATCATCCAAATATACAACAATTATTATCATTTCTTTGTCCTCCTTTTTTATGTATATGTTGTTGTCTACAACTCCTCTTTTAAATCCTTGTTGTAAATGCTTGTCCAATCTAGAGTACCAAGCTCTATGGGCTTGCTTTATGCCATAGAGGAATTTCTTGAGTTTACACACATAATCTCCATCTTTTGATAACTAAAATCCTCCATGTCATTCAATGTATACTTCTTCTTCTAAATTAACATCTAGGAATGCCGATTTAACATCCATTTGATAAATTTTAAAGTTCTTGTAGCAAGAAAATGCAAAAAACATCCTAATTGCTTCCAATCTTGCTACATGGGAAAAATCTTCTTCAAAATCAACTCCTTCAATTTGAGCATATCCCTTGCATACCAATCTTGATTTTTTTCTCACCACTTATCCATTTTAATTTTGTCTATTCCTAAAAAACCATTTAGTGCCTATTACATATTTATCCTTTGGTCTAGGAACAAGATCCCAGGTTTGGTTCTTTTCAATTTGGTCCTATTCATCATTCATGGAATTGATCTAATGTTCATCTTGGTTGGATTCTTCAAATTTATGAGGCTCTATTGTAGATAGTAAGGAAAATTTTACTTGATTATTTATTCTTCTCCTTGTTTGAGGTCATGTGCTCCTATTTCCAAGAATTTGGCTTTCAAGATTATTCTTTTATACATACCTTGAAGAATTTTTTGTGTCTTGTCTTTTTGTTTCATCTTCCTCTTCTATTTGTTGATCCTTTTTTACTTATTATTCTTATTCTTGATGTTATTCTTATTATTTTTCTTCTTCTTATTATTCTTCTTCTTGTTCCTATTTATGTTGTCCTTCTTGTAGATATTCATCCTTTTCTCTGCATTTTTCTTCTTTTGAAATCCGGTTTGTAAAATGTGATTTTTCATCATCTACTTTCACATTTGTACTCATTACTATATTTTCCAACCTTAGATTGTAGAATCTAGAGGCTTTAATATCATATGAGTAACCTAGAAAGATTCCTTCATCAGTTCTAGAATCAAACTTACCCAAACTTACCTAGAAAGACTGTAGTCATTTATAAGTAGCATAAAGCAGTGCTCACCTTGTAAGTTGTTGGTTCTGGTTGGTCCACATAGATCAGTATGAATGAGCTGCAAAGGATTTAAATTTGAATTCTCCTTTGTTTTGAAGTTGACTCTAGATTTCTTTCCATGTTGGCAATGTTTGCAAATGGGATATGGAGGTTTTACAATTAGGGGAATATCCCTTACATCCTTCTTCTTGTTGATTTTTACCAAATTGTCAACATTTATGTGTCCCATTCTCTTGTGCCAAATCCAACTTTGATCTATTTGTCCCATGCAACACTTTTCTTCTTTTACTTCATCTAAATTGTATATGTTATTAGGAGTCCTCAGAGCTGTAGTAATCATTCTACCATATTTTTCACTTCTTATTTCACACTTTTGAGAGTCAAAAATAAGAGTGTCCTTGATCACATATTTGAATAACACTCAGAAAATTGTGTTTCATATCTTCAATTAGCAACAGATCTTCTGCTTTGGATTTCTTAATTCCAAGACGGATTGTTCCTTTTCCAATTATTTTGGCAAAATTATCATTTTCGAACATGAAATTGCCTCCTTTTTTATTCTTAAGAGTTAAAAAATTGTTTTGATCTCCTGTCATGTGCTTGGAGCATCCACTATTGATATTCTATTAGCTTGCATTTCTCTGGGCATGTAAATCTAGATTGTTTTCTTCCTCTTTTTGTTTATTGGAACTCATGAGTATATTTGCATAGCTTTGAGTCTTCTCGCATCTTTCTGGTATCTCAAAATCAATATTTTTATGACTGTTGTTGTATCCAAGACCAGTTCTTTCAAATGGTGATCTTTGGGAATTTAGAATGTCTTCTAGGACTATTGATCCCTTTTCAAACCTCAAGTTTGAGTTCGACTGGGAAATTGTCTTATCTAATTCTTTTCTGAGGAAAAAAATTCAAGCTCTCTTTCATGGCATATGTCCTCCAGTTATTTGAGTTTATTTGCCAATATTTGTTCAATTATTTTTGCTTCCTCTAATTTTCTTTTTAGACCAATAGTCTCAGTTTCACCATTTGGTTCATGATGTTCTCCTTTTTATTTTCTTAATTGTTCCTTGAGAGAGTCATATTTCTTTCTAAGGTTTTTCAATTCACTTAGAGCATAGATTAGTTCACCTTTAAGATTGACCTCTCCTTCCTCATCAAGGTATTCATGTTTTTCATCATCAGAGAATTCATTGATGTCCATGAATAAAACATATTTTGTGTTTTTGTCTTCTTCATCAAAGGATTTTCCTTAATCATTAACATACATATTTTTCTTTTTCCTATAATTCTTCCTTTTCTCTTCATTTTTGTCACTTATATAGTGATCTTTGGTTTTCTTAAAATTAGAGTCGCTTTTGTAAGGACATTTAGCAGCAAAATTTCCTACTCTACCACAATCAAAGCACTTGAAAGGGAGCTTACCTTTGTATTTTCCAGTTCCTTTCTTGAGCCTCCTGACAAAGTTTGCTTCCTATACAGTTGATTCTTCTTCAGATGAGTCATTTGTTTGGTGTCCTTTTGAGCTTGTATATTTTTATGCCTTGAATGTTTCCTCGTGATTTGATGGTTTTTCCTGCACAGTTCTCATTTCATAGGCTATTAGGATTCCATGTAATTAATCCATAATTAGACTATATAAATCTTTCATTTCTTCAATGGCAGATATCTTGGGGTCAAATCTTGATGGAAGTGTCCTAAGAACCTTTTGTACAACAAAATTTTCATTTATGGTTTCACCCAGTCCTTGTATAGTGTTAACAATCTCATACACATGAATAAAGTAGGTTGTTATATCTTCATCTTCTCTCATCTTGAGATTTTCAAACCATCCCCTATGAATTTGTAGTTTTTCCTTCTTGACTTTATCATTCCCCTCATATGTATTTTGCAACTTGTCCCACATTTCCTTTGTTGTTCCACAATGTATGAATTTGGTAAATTCTGATCTTGCTAATCCATATAGAATAGCATTCATGGATTTGGATTTATTCTCATTGAGCTTCTTAGCACCTACATCATAGAGTTGGATTTCATGGGCGATGTAGCCATTCTTGACTGACCTCCATACATCGTATCCCAATGACTGCAAATAGACTCTCATTTTGATGCTCCAAAATGCATAATCTGATCCATCAAAGAATGGAGACTTATTTTTGGAGGTTCTTTCCTGGTTGTCCATGCGTGCCATAGGGATACACCTTTTAGTATCTAGATTGTTTCTAAAGGAACCTGCTCTGATACCATTTGTAGGAATATTTAGAAATACTGAGA
>ML778760.1:776493-788261 GCA_009831015.1 Picea engelmannii
AACTAACCATGTCAACAGAGTCACATTACACATATATTTTACATGGAAAACCAAATGGGAGAAAACCACAAAATAATTCTTTATTAAAATCTTGTAGGCACCAACCTACTATTACAATATTTCCAGGCACCAATCTGTTGAAGACACCAATATCCTTAACTGAACACCAAATCAGCATTAAGGTTTTCAAGAACCAACCTATAAGAGACACTAATCCCCTTGGTTGAGCACCAACTCGGATCTTAATGTAGGAACCAACCTAGAGCTGCATTATTTGCATGCACCAACCTGCAGGAGACACCAATCCACTCAAGTTGCCATTAATATCAGATTGATTATTTTCTTCAAGCCTTCACATGTACAAATATGTTGCTTTGTCTCTATTGTCACAACATTCTCCACCAACTTATATTCTTCATGAATTTATAAATTCCTTTGACCTTACACCTCCCATCCACCCTTAGATAAATACTAGTTCCCTTTTTTTCATTCTTTTGTTTCTTCGAACCTTAGAGTTACATCCTTCTCTCTCACTTCCTTTAAAGCACCATTCTTCTTACGAGCCTCGGAGGCTCTACTCTTCATACTTTTTTTTACACTTCCTTTATATCTTCACACCCACTCACACATCAAAACGATCTAGGAATTTTTATTTATAGAATCCCATACCAAAGGGTTTGTCCACAAAAACATAAATCCATGGGGTCGGCTCCAATCCCTTTGCTTCTTCCTCAAGATCAGGCTTCCAAGATCCATTGAAACTCCTCCATGAAAACCAATCTTGGTTCCTTTTTTATTGATGCAATCTTGGTTACTAGTCCTCAGTGCTTATCCATAGTTGGATCATCTCTTTGATTAATCCTCAACTGGCGATCTAGTCTCCTTCATATCGGAACCACTGGGGTACCGAAACACTCAACACCACCTCAATGCACAATATTCATCTAATTAGATCTCAATTTAATTTCCACCATCGATCTACGATCGAATTTTTTAGGACCACTAGGCTACCGAAACCCCCAGGACCTCAACACTCAACCACTTTCAGATCATTCCTTGATTTAATATTGATCGTTGATTTGTTCTCTATTTGTCACAAGGCCTATTTTCATCGTCATCATTGTTAGGATAGAATAAGCACAGGTATAAGCCTTCATTTCAATGACCCTCCTTTGATGATCTTCTCCAAGGGATCCAATGGTCCTTGATGAGTGGGATCAACGACCCTTATTTTCATCGTCACTTCAACCTGCATGATGATTATCTTTCATCCTTCAATTTGTTCGTTGGATGGTTAGGTGGGGCCCACGACAGATCTATAGTTGATATTGCATCTCGCATGTTCGTTGACCTATGGTCTATATCTCTCCTCGGATCTCCTCATCGTTAGAGAGCTTCCACTCCGATGGCTCATACTCCTATAGATCTAATGATCCTCGAAGTCTAGAATCAACAACTCACAATTATACTCGAAATTCCTCATCATCGAAGTACCTTTTCTCATAGTCCACTCTGACCATTGCTTCTTTAATGAATGACAGAGATCTACTCACCACCCATATCAATTACTCACAATCATTCTCAGAGCCCTTCATCATTGGAGCATATTCATTGCAGGTATCACAATCTACTATGACCAGAGCCTCTTCAATGGACATCAAGGATCTTCTCACTGCGTCATCTTCAATGGCTGAGATTTGATATGATAACCTAAATATATCCACATCCAACTGGGGCCCACTTTTGTTTCGCACAATAAAAATATGACACGCGTCACCCTTTGGGACATGTTATTTTCCACGTTGAAACCCTCATCACCTTAACCGTTGATCTATCACAATACATCACCATGATGTCACTCTCCTTCCTTGAAGCAAATCATTATAGATCTAATGGTTGAGGTAGATCCTTCGATGGATCTACGTTCCTTGGATCTTCTCATTGTCAGACTCCATTCTCAAGTATCACAAATCATTTTGATGGCTCACACTCCAATCAATGGTTCAGGCTCTGCCAAGACCCCTCTACGATAGATCTATATTTTTTGTTGATTACTCCATCAACTCAACATGCCACCAATGGCCACAATTTTTAGTACTCTTGTTGGCACAGGGGAAGACCTAGGGTTCAATGCTACAACAGCACACCAACAAAACCCTAACTACCAGCCCTTTCGGCAACACCTGTGAAGAAGATGAAGTCTCACTCGAGGTAGAGGCAGGGGTGGTTGTAGGACTCAGATGTCTACACCCTTAGCTGGGACACAGATCTGTGATTCTAACACTTAACAGAGCACTCAGCAGTTAACATTCATCAATATTCATTCTCAGTTATAGCGCAGTTAAACCCTAATTACAGAGCATCACAGTATTCAACCAGATCTAGCATCTAGTAGCACTTAGCACGACAAAACAGATCATATCTAGAAGATTCAAGCACTAAGCATATGTTTATAAGTCGGATCTAACATCCATCCATATCATTAAGCACTAAGCATCAACAGATCATTCATCTATATTAAAGCACTAAGCACATTAACATATAAACACATCAATACATTGCACAAAGCAGAGCAACACAACATGTACGTGGTTCACCCCCACCCTGGGGCTACGTCCACCAACTCTTTGTCTTCTTTATTAGCTTCTTCAATCAGTTACATGCACAGAGCCTCAAAAATCCTACTCCACAGAGGACAGGAGATCTGCACAGCTCGTTAGATCCTCCTTCCCCGAGTCGATCTAAGCACAGATCCTTCCACAGTTTCTTGCAATGACTTGCACTTAGCTCTACAAGTCTCACACAGTATGCACAAAGATATTACAACTCTTGATCACACAGATCCATCTCTATCACTTAGCCAACTTGCAACTGTCTCTTCTTACATTGCCTAGCCTTCTATTTATACATTACAAAACAGGCCTAAGCATGGGTAAACCCATGGGCCGACATTCCCATACTCATTACATAATCCCAAATCCCAAAAAGGGCCCTAAAAGGGGCCGAGATCTTGCGATATCTGATTTATCTTGTGCTCTTCCTTCGACAGCGTTTCGAAGTCGCAAAATCAGGTCAAACATGACCATGAATCCTCAAAACTTGGTCAAGGGCCAACATGCCCCCAACACTCACCTGTGACTCGTCTCAAGTCACTCTGATGTGATTAGTTCTGCTTCAAAATCCTTGAGCATGCTTAGAGCTACTTCGACTTGTTGATGTGCCATGGCCTCTTGTTCAGCGAACTCTTGTATGACTGTTTTTTTGACAGGTCCCTCTAGGCGTTGTTCAGCTACAGTGACGACTTACTCCAGTTCCTCTCCTCAGCCTTCGATCTCTGTGAACAATTGGTAAGCCTTATCATGTACAGGTTGGAGCCTCTGAGTCACTTCCATGACTTTGCTCTGGATAGTGTGGACCTATTGCTGGGTAGTGCGTTGCTCCTGGGATCTCTTCATTCTATCCACAGCTGATAAGGGCTTCAACTGTGCCTGTATCATTTCTACTTGATACTTCGCCTCTTGGAGTTGTGACTCCAGTGCCTTCAGTTTTAGATTCTCAGTCAGTTTCTCATAGGTATGGGCACTGTGATCAGTGAGTTTCTTACATTCCATGGCAAGGGTCTTTATTCTATCAACTGCGCTTCGAGCAGTTGCTTCTCTTTGGTCCCTCACATCCTGTGGGGTTTTGGGAACTATGCGGAGCTCTAAGTCTGTTATTTGTTGATGTAGTTGTTGGATAGCTTCTGCGAGCTACTCTACTTGATGCGTGACTCGGTCTTCTACTTGTGTCTCTAAGCTTGTCACAGATCGGAGTGCTCTGTTGACTGCTTCTTTCACTTCGAGTTGTTTTGCGAGCAACTGTTCTTTTTCTTCTATTTTCTCTTCTTCAAATTTTGCCTAGAGAGCAACCTTCTCATGCTCTGCAACTCTACGTTGTTCTACGAGTACGCTTTGCACTTGCTTCAAGGCCTGGGTGGCTTGTTCTATTTCTTCTTGAGTGCGACGAAGGCGAGCTTCGACCGCATCAGCTGGTCAGTGGAGTTGGGTTGGTTCATCTCCCAACTCTAGCTCTTCTGATGGCAGGGGGGCAGTGGAGACTACGCGGCTAGATTGAAGGGCCTGTTGTACCCCTCAGAGTTCGACCTCAATTCTATCGTACATTTAATCCTGCTTGGCTTCTTGTTTCTCCACGATTTTCAGCAAAGCGTCATTGAGAGTTACGATGATGAAGTCAAA
Organism: Picea engelmannii; assembly: GCA_009831015.1. Taxonomy (NCBI): domain Eukaryota; kingdom Viridiplantae; phylum Streptophyta; class Pinopsida; order Pinales; family Pinaceae; genus Picea; species Picea engelmannii. The sequence goes on from ML778760.1 coordinate 780,729, forward strand.
ATGATCGGCAATAAGCACAATATTCATCTTGGTCATGGTGGCTTTCGATTTCTTTCGGGAAGAAGGTTTCAGGGGAGAAACCTTCCTCTTCTTCAGGGGATCAACCTTGTCTCTAGGCAGCGTAAATTTGCTTGGATTCTGTTCATCTCCTTTGTCATTTAGTTCTTCTACTTCGTCATCACCCCATCGATCAGGTGATACTGAAGCAGTCTTTCCTGAGGCACTGCTTAAATCTTGGACCTCTTCAGTCTTCTTCATTCTGTTGGGCCCTGGTGTATCATGTTCTTTATGCATGGTCTCTAGGTTGTCAGGGTCAGAAATATCTATAGGGTCTATGGGAATAAGGAGGTTTGTGGACCAGTCCATAGTAATCTCCTCAAGGTCCTCTTTCGTGAGCTTGTAGTATGACTAAAGTTGCTCCTTATGTTCATTGGCTCACATTGTTATGTAGATGAAGTGTCGATCTGTGCAGAACTTCATCAGGGGTCGCAATATCTGTAGGGTGTTCAGATTCATGCGAGGTTCAGCTTCGATGGCTCGCTTCATCTGCAGGTAATAGGTGTGAAAAACAACATTTGACTGCCATTGTTTGTTCATATCACTTGAGTACCAAAGGGTATTGAACTTCACAGCAAGCGGCTTGAATGGTTCAATATCCGGGAAGGTCGCACCTTCCGGCATCTCCCAGGAAACAAAGGAGATGAGGATCAGGAGACAGCTAAAGTGAAACTCATAGCCTTGATTATGTGCTTTGTGGCAGTCTATTTCCAGTCGATTAACTAGGTACTTCACCCAGTTCATATGCAAGCCTTCCATAAACTTCCCTTCGAGGTCAAAAACAAAGCCTGTGACCTACGTAGATCTGTTCTTCCTTACTAACTTTATGGCTATTAGCTGGCATGCTAGGAGCACTGCGCCATTTTGGATGGAGGCTACCTTGTATCCTCGCGTTCCCTTTTCAACATCACCGTATGTATCCTTGATCTTCTGTTCTAGCACGTGATCTGTGGATTTTCCTGAATAGAAATCCTATGGGTCAGGTCCTTGCATGCTTAATCCCATGATCATATGGATCAACGTTAGGTCAACTGTAATACGATGGTCTAGCCATAAGTAACCGACATGGTAACATGAGAGCAATAGTTAGACACAGGCGTTCACTTCCTGGTGCCTTCTGAAGTGTGGGATCTTCATTATGTTTAGCAGGGTGGACTGCGTGAGGTTCATTGTCCACAGTTGGGGGATTATCTTTGAGTTCTTCCCCTTCATCCTGGTCAGGTATTTATACGGCGCGAGCATACTATAGTTCTTGCGATCTCCAAGGTTGAAGTCACTGAACTTCAATGTTGTGATCTTGTCCTACTGCGCTCGAACTACGCGTATCCCCTTCGGGAGGTACGCAGTAGTCATGGAGTACTTGAAATCTCTTGGCAGGCTATCTCAACTCACCGCGTCGGCCGGAGGCGGGATGTAATCGGGAAATATAGTCGGGATCAGCTTTGCATTTGCTAGGTCATCTCTATGTTTGGTTCTCTTTTCCATTGATGGTCAGGATGATCTGGCTCCGCGAGCAGTCAATGGAGAGGCTTGCACTCCTCTCGTCAATGACACTTGAATACTTGCAAACATTTCTCTTTCAGACATTACTCTTTCAATCATTAGGTCAATGAGAACTTCTTCGACAATTTTCTCTACAGCGCTAAGCTCATCTAACATGAACGCTCGTGGTTGAATATCTCAGGTTCGAAGAGTAACTTCTCAATGCAATGGGATGGATGGTAATAGCGCAATGATCACTGTGTGAAATCAACTGGTCTGCGGTCTCAGATTCACAGTTAGAAAAAGTGTTCTTGTTGCGTGGCACGACGGGATATATAGATAACTTGGAAATGGATCTCTTGCAACGGGTGAGAAGCCGTCATTAACTCAGTTATGTCCGTTATGGCGCAGTTCCAACGGTCTGGTGGAGAAATTTTTGATCATAAATGTCTTTCTACCCATTCAGGCCATTGGTCTAATGGTTATACTGTCCCCAACGGATATATTGCATCGCCATGGTGAAGTGCCATGTGACGCAGTTCTGATATCCCGACGAAGTTTTAATTTTGCAAATTTTCCTTCTGTGAAGTTCCCTCTAGAACTTTCTATAACTTTTCGATTTTAGCTCTCTTCTTACTTAGTTTTCTAGCCTTCTTTCCGGTGAGCTTCGTCTAGGAATTCCTTTTTCCATTTTGAATCTTGTCTTCTTTTGGCAAAGTAACTTCACGCTGGTGAGATTATTTCCTAGAAATCAGGGGTAATACTTCATCTGATCTTGAATAGGTACTTCAGTCTTCTGCAAATCTTCTAGTTTTCTTCCTACTTTGACATCCAAGTCTATGGTTTTAAATATCTTTGCTCGGTTCTCCTATTCTTCAATCAAGTGTGTGATCCTCCTAGTCATGAAATCTTTCAACTCTTGCTTCTTCTTCTCTAAGATTTATTCTTCTTTCCTTCTGGCCTGATCTCCTTCAATCCAAGGTTTTCCTAGTAACATAGCAAATGGAGCGTTGTTCTCAATAAATTTAACAACTTCAAATTCTGCCTCTGTCAAAGTTCCATTGGCACTTATAGATATCTGGGTAAGTCTTCCACATAGGGTGATCAGATTTCCTCTGAATAATCTTATTCCTCCTAATGAAGGGATCATAGCAGGCTTTCCTAGAATTCCCCAAGTTCTTTCTATCATGATATTCACCTGTGTTTCCTCATCTAGAACACAGTCAATGTCGAAATATCCTATTCTTACTTCAATGCATTCTTTTTCTTTGAAGATCTCTGATAAGCTGATATGTCGGTGGTCATTCAGGGTTTCTTTCCTCTGTAGCAACATTTTTTATGATTCTTTCTAGGGTTCTGCCATAATATCAGTTGCTTGACCTTTCTCAGGGTCTTCTTGTCTCATATTCATCCTTTCAACCTTAGCAATCATTCTAGGGAAATCCAAAACTTCATAGTCCATAGCTTTGCAACAGAGGCAACTAGGTCTTCTTCCAGGGCATTCTTTAGCCAGATGTCCCAGTTTTCTGCATCTGTAACAAAGGGTTAATCCTCTCTTTCTCTTAAATGATCCTCGACCTTTCTTGTACTACCCTGGAAACGGAACCATTTGTTGGCACAGGGGCAGACCCAGGGTTCAACGCTACAACAGCGCACCAACAAAACCCTAACTACCGGCCCTTTCGGCAACACCTGCAAAGCAGATGAAGTCTCACCCAAGGTAGAGGAAGGGGTGGTTGCAGGACTCAGATGTCTACAACCTTAGCTAGGACACTGATCTGTGATTCTAACACTTAACATAGCACTCAGCAGTTAACATTCATCAATATTCAGTCTCAGTTACAGCGCAGTTAAACCTTAATTACAGAGCATCGCAGTATTCAACCAGATATAGCATCTAGCAACACTTAGCACAATGAAACAGATCAGATCTAACAGATTCAAGCACTAAGCATGTGTATATAAGTCGGATCTAACATCCATCCATATCATTAAGCACTAAGCATCAATATATCATTCATCTATATTAAAGCACTAAGTACATTAACATATAAACACATCAATACATCGCACAAAGAAGAGCAACACAGCATGTACGTGGTTCACCCCCACCCTGGGGCTACGTCTACCAACTCTTTGTCTTCTTTATTAGCTTCTTCAATCAGTTACATGCACAGAGCCTCAAAAACCCTACTCCGCAGAGGACAAGAGATCTGCGCAGCTTGCTAGATCCTCCTTCCCCGAGTAGATCTAAGCACACAGCCCTCCACAGTTTCTTGCAAAGACTTTCACTTAGCTCTGCAAGTCTCACACAATATGCACAAATCTCTTACAACTCTTGATCACACAGATCTAGCTCTATCATTTAGCCAACTTGCAATTGTCTCTTCTTACATTGCCTAGCCTTCTATTTATACATTACAAAATAGTCCTAAGCATGGGTAAACCCATGGGCCAACATTCCCATACCCATTACATAATCCCAAATCCAAAAAAGGGGTCGAGATCCCATGATCTATGCTTCGTCTTGCGCTCCGCCTTCGACATCCTATCGAAGTCCCAAAATCAGGTCAAACATGACCAAGAATCCTCAAAACTTTGTCAAGGGCCAAGAACTCCATGCCTCTGATAGATCAACGGTTCATATTAACTTGGATTTTCTCCCATCGGAGTCCTTTTTCAACCTTACACTCGCACACTTAGATGATCTAACGGTCATCATGGTAACTCATCAAATGACTAAGATTTACTATGGGGTTGACATCTGCATGGAAGTTAACGTTACAATCTTGTCTCCTTGAAATGTATCTTACAAGATCCAACGACTCATGTATGTCGAGATCATTCTTCGATGAATCAACAACTCCTATTGACTTGTAGCTTCTCCCATCGGAGTTCCATTACAACCTCACGCTCCAACACTATGATAACCTTGACATTCGATCAATGGTAAAGATTCATTCATTATTCGGAATCAACAGTGGTGATGTCCTCTCACTCAAACCCAGGTTTTACTTCATGGAAATGGTCTAATTTAGTACTTAACCATTTCAGGGCTTTGGCACTTTTCCAATATCCTTCCTCTCACCTTCATTCATAGGGTAGACACATAGAACTCTATCAGGAGTTTATCAACGCATAGTTATTTTATGCATAAAGTCTCATCAATACTTGGGGACATTCTTCCTCTGTGTAGTTGGTTCGATCCTTGGACCTATCATTTGCAGGGACTTATTAACACAACACATGGTATCCCCCTATCATTGACAACAGTCAGTCTCCCCATGCCTTTGATATCAATGACAACCCAATTTCAACAATATATATATATATATATATATATAGAGAGAGAGAGAGAGAGAGAGAGAGAGAGAGAGAGAGAGAGAGAATTTAATATAGTTGCAATTGAGACCTTACAAATGACCCCAAAAACATATTTTGAATTTAATATGGTTGTAATTCAGACCTTATTAATGAATGATATAAGACACCAACAAAGACTTTAGTAGATGGACATGTGATCTACAAATTGGATGCATACAACACAAATTTGGACTTCATTTTTTCATTATTTTAACACTAAAGGAAACTCTAAAAGCAATGTTGTTTTGAACTTTTTTTTAATCTCCATATTCAACATAGTAGTGACTTTTTTATGTTATTGAAGTCTCTAAAATGGACACAAGTTTGGTTGTAACTAAAACATGACAATGGAATTGTAATTACAACCTAAATTTTTTCCAACGTGACAAAAGTTTAAGAAATGATGAAGTAAATTTTGAATTAATTTGGACCCAATTTTGGTGGTGATTTTGGATTGAAATCCCCTGATATATTCTAGTGTTTTTTAATAACTTTTTGGCAAAACACCATTAAATGATCTACTTAACAACAAAATCTACATGGAAAATATTGCATATTCAGAGTCCACTACTTGAGACCATTGTATTTCATGGAATTCAAGGATAATAGTATCTAATGATCCTTTACTTGGATCTAGTTCAACACACATCATTTCAAAATAAAAAATAAAAAAATATCCTTCCTTAATTCTATAAAATATTAAAACTTTCCCAAAGAGTTGTTAATTTTCTCCATGAATGAATGGGAATATTTGATTACCTAGACATGGCTTGATGAATTTGTCATGGAATCTAGGTCGAATTCTAAAAACCAAAGAGTTAGGAAGATACCAAGTCTAACCCCCAAAACCTAGGCCTGTATTCCATCACTCTTTTTGTATCCTCAATCTCTTAAGTGAACCATAAAACAACCCTTAGCACAAAATCATATTTATCTATTTGTTGACCAATTTTTATTAATCTGGCCCATGAAAGCATCACATATTTTTTTCCAAATCCCATTAAAGTAATAGATCAAGGAATCTTCTTTGAAAGATTTTATATTGTCATGAACTTTCATCTTTTGAGAAAATGAAGCATTGTTGCTTGGATAACCTAGGTTATACCTGCTTAAAAGGATATTTTAACAAAACCTTTTGTGTGTCTTATTTCATTGAGAGGAGGAAGGAGTTGACAATTCAACACCCCCATTAGTCATTACTAAGCTTAAAATTCAAGGATAAGACCATTTGGAAACATAGGCATTCGTCTTCACTATAATAGAGTTAGACTTCTCACGGGACATTTATGATAAAGACTAAGAGGATCAAAGGAAATAATAAAAGGATCAAATAAAGAGCTTGTGTACCTCTCAAAGCAATGACCTCCTGATGGGCTACACTAAAAACCCTAACATAATGCATATCATTTTATATTATATTGTGGGTTCTTATTATAATGTTTCCATTGTATTTTTATCAATTTTGGTTAGAGTAACATATCATGTTGATACTGAGAGGGGGGTGAATCAGTATCAAGTACAATTTAAAACCTTTTTCAACTTATACTTAAACCATTCAACTATATCCAATGAGAAATGAATAATAGTATAAGAGTTACACCAATACACCACAATATATGAGAAATAATCAATAGTTATTGTTCAAGGGAAGTAATGACTTTCAAAGGTAGCTACAGATTCCAAATGTAAAGGGAGGGATAAACCTCCAAGAGGAAGATACAATCCTCCAATATCAAGAGAGAGTTGAACTCTCCATCCTTGCCCCTTCCTTCCACCCAAGAATATATGAGAGATAATAAAATGTTACATTAAATCATCACCATCAACCAATCATCACATAAAACCTGATAATGCTTCTTGAGACTTCTTCAATTTCTGCAATTCTTCAATTCTTGGAGTACTCTGATCCTATATATAATATTACTCAATGNATTCTCTGAAACTCCTCCAAGTTTCACTCCTTGAATCCTCCCCAAAAAGAAGTTATAGAAAGAATGGTAGACTTTATTCAATTCTGGTCTATTCAGGAGACCAAACTTGTACAGAATGCCCCACGCTCAATATTTAACATCTGATTCTGAAACTTGCACACAAGAAACTAAAGTCTGTACTCTTTCCAATTAAATTCGTCCCACATCATTTGGATTCTCGATGAATAATTTATGACTGTTTTACCCGGAACACATGTTTATTGACTAGCTTCAGGACTGGTCACAAACCCTCTCTTCCACAGAGTGTATCTCCATAATTATAGTGAATCAAGAGTTGAAATTTTTACCAGAGCTACCTTGATATGTCTTATCAATACCATAGAGATTTAACCATCTGAATTTTTCTAGAAAAAAAGTTATAGAAAAAATGGTAAGATGACCTGAAAATAACATACCTTAGAACACATGACCAAAAGACTTCATCCTCCCTTGAAATCCGGCCTTATTTACTTATTATTTCCTCTGAAATTCGACTTGTATCAAAATGAATATATAACGATGTTTATTTATACCATTTATGTCACTTCATTTTAACATTAGGGCTGACCTAACACTTTCTTATTTTGTAATTCTTTTCTTTAATTATCTTCAGGGCCTACATGTACTTCCTTCTTCAATTCACTTTGTCATCTTCAAAAAT
>ML778760.1:792453-817065 GCA_009831015.1 Picea engelmannii
TTATTGATCACTCTTTGTTATAAGATAAATTTCTTTAATTTTGTTTGGGTTGTTGTTTTAACAAGCATAGTGATGATGGTGGTGGTGGTTGACATCCACTAAGACCAAATTTGGCCTATTAGACCTTAAGAAAGGTAAGGGATTACTTGGATTTCTTTAAAATTTTATTTTTGTGCTCGAAGAGCATTAAGAGAAGCATTCATAGATCACCATAATTTTGATGGGTTAGAAGGTTAGGAAGGTTGGTATTGTGACAAATCTTTTGAAAATGAGATCTAATTTGGGCATACAAAGGACATTCAAAGAGAAAGTTATTTTCATCTTCAACCTTATTAGTGTCACAAAAATGATATATTCTTTCATCCCACGACATTTTGGGAATTGTCCAATGCCCAGTTTCACTATGGAGCTCGTGAGAATTTGTTCATGTTTTAGCAATGTTGATTTTCTTCTTTACACTAGTGAAAGCAAAGAGATACTTTTGATATTGTAGATTAGGGTTGATCACCTCCTTATAGTATCTTAACTTTCCTTTATCCTCTAATTCTCTATTGCACCACATTTTCTCCTTAAATTTATATGTAAAAATACTTTTATAAAATAATTATTTTTCATAATGATCTCTCCCTTTACTCCCCAATAATTTAGCCAAGAGTTGGCATATTTATACCAACCTGCTTAAGTTGTAGGTGGTTTTGGTTGGAGTTTGAAGCAATTTTAGGAACTTTATTTTCTTGCATGTTGTTTATCTTGTTCTTGTACATTAGGTACCTAGTCATAGTTGTGCTCTCAATGGGGGAAAGGCTCACTTCTATGAGGAGGATAGAATAGGGTGTATTGCCTTTAATTTTGAAATTATAAGTTATAAAATTATTTTTGATCTGCTCTATCTTTCTCACGATTCTCTAGATATATTGCATCCCCAAACTTCACATCCACATATGATAATATGAGTGATGAGAGTCTCAAAGAGGAGTTTTTTCTTATCCCATATCCAAAGGTCCACTAATTTACAATTGTTTCCAATCCCATAATAAAATTTTCACCCTCCATTTATCCTTTTCTGAATGCTATAGTTCCAACTAAGTTTGTGATAAATATATAATATAATATTCCATTACTGGCAATAGTTAATCACAATTTTATGAGTTATAATGAATAATTGTGATGAATGGTTATATTCTTTGAGAAAAAAATGTATTAAAATAAGATATAAAATAATATAAATTATTTTTCTTTATTTATTTTTTTCGAAGGTGGAAAAACTAATTGTAACTCAGTTGTCAACTGGTAGTGAGGATAGTCATCACTAGCTATTATTCGTGAATGTGGTTTGACTCATCAACATTGTTTAAGGAAAACCATGCCACATGAAATTACTCGATGGTGGTTTGTAAGAGGGTAGACTTTCACTCCTACTAGATGACTTTGTGTCTTGGGTCGTTAATCTATTTCCTTACATCCAAGGAAGAGTATCTCTTAGCTAATCAAAATCAATTTTAGGTCTTACTCCAAAACCAAAAAATGAGGTTTCAACCTAGATAGTATCTACAAGAAATCCAATATTCTGTGTGGTCATCACTCAGGCTATCTCCAATGGGGTCACATGTTTTCTAGTAGCATCTAGCTTTAATCCCATACATGAGACAAGATAATACTCTCAGATGCAATTTATTATTTCCCTTTATCTCATACTATCATTGGTTTTGAAAGGACTTTATTTTATTTTACTTGTTTATTTTGTCTTCAAGCCAATTAAAATTGTATTGAAGTTCCATATCATTCAAGTTATTTCAAATTTCATTGATTTCTAAGTCACATATTCTCTTATTCCAATAGCGAGGAAGAAATTTATTTAAAAAATATGCCTCAATGAAGCTTGAGGGGAAGCGCAAATAAGTGCAGAAATTGGGCATTCACCCTTTCCCATAAAACAAAAGATTCACGATGGTCCAATAGTTTTACTATCCTTCAATTTATGTTCATATAAATGAATAGCCTGTCAATTTTAAGTTAAAAAAGTTTATAGATTATGAATTTTTAAAATAAGAGATTAATCTTTAAAAAGGAACTTTATATTCGGTTTCTTCTTATCCTTTGATTTGATAGAGTTTTTATATTATTAAGTTTTCTTTTATTATTATTAAGTTTTCTTTTATTATTATTAAGTTGTGTATTTGATTTCATTAACACAAAATAAAACATTTACTTACCCGAAAGAGAGGCATGAAATCATAATAATAAAGGATTTAGTTTTCTAATAGAATTTGGATTTAACGCCGTTTAAAACTTAATTATGTAAAATTTACAATTTGAAATAATGTGATTAAAATAAATTTTAATTTCTCAAAATTAATAAATCCATTAATAGAAAAATACATGGAAATTGTTTTTCCTCTATTTGAATTTTTCACTACACAAACTCTTCACACCCTTGAAACTTAAACAATCACGTATGCACATAAGACTTGTGCACTAGTTCCTAGATCCCCATTTTTGGCATCTTAAATGACCATGACCCTAACTCAGACCATAGACCTTTAAACCTAACTCTAAACTTTACCATACACAAAAGCCTCATAGAAGAGAATTATGATAACCAAAAGCACTTGAACTTCAACAAAAATAAAGATGATCTTTTTCTAAAGGATTTGAATAATAAATTAAGTCTCATATCAATTAAGGGTAGTATTGACTACCTCTATCATAATTTTACAATAACCCTCTCTAATTCCATTAACAAGTTCTCTATCGAGTAGTCCGGTAAAATTTAGAATGGCCAACTCTTGGTATGATAAAGATGCAAGATTGTTAGAAAATCTATTAGTGGTGCTTTAGCCAAATCTATCAAATCCAACAAGATAAATAGGTACAAAGCCCTAATTAAAAGAAAAAAAAAATGTTTTATATAAATAGAAATCAAGAGAAGCTTTTACACCTCTCTAAGCTAGATCCTAAGAAATTCTAGAGGTGAATTCTATCTTGGAAAACTAAAGAAAAAACATGATTCCTTCGAGACACTAGAATTCCTACCTTAAAACTTTACGAATCCTCTAATGTTGTGGAAAAAATTCAAATCCTTTCTATGGAGGAAGAATTTTTTTCTTTAGAAGACATAAATTTTGTGGTCAAGCGTCTCACAAAAGGGAAATCTAAGGACATCAAAGGCTACCAAGAAGAAATTCTAAAAAATGGAATCCTCTCCCTTATATTCACAAACTCTTCAATTTAGTAGACAAGAAGGGTTTCCTTGAACCATGGACCAAAAGCCTCATTTTTCCTATTTTTAGTGTGGATAAAAACAAACCCTATAATTATAGGACCGTTGTGATTAGCCCTCTTTTAGCTAAGTTATATGGTATTATTTTGAAAAATAAGTTCATTGTATGGCCAGAAAGAGACAGAAAAAAGAGTTAAATGCCAAGAGGGATTTAGGACTTATCATTCAACTATGGACCACCTTGTTACACTTAGGATAATTGCAAAGGAATGTCACAATAATAAAACCAAACTTCTATGTTGCTTCGTTGAAATTAGAAAAGTATTTGACATAGTGCCCAAAACTAACCTCTGGAATAGATTAGAAGAACTAAAAGTTTTTTTCAAGTTGAGATTTATTGCGACAAGGCTCTATGAGAATGTTATTGCAAAGTTTATTAACATTGAGGGTTGGTCATAAGAAATTAATTTTAATATAGGAGTTATGCAAACTACCCCTATCCAAACTACCTTTTTTGGTATATACATCGACAATTTAGGGGGTTGCTTGGAAGAAGTAGGATGCATTGGCACGTCTCTAGATAGAATAGTTTCCATCCTTCATCTTTATGTTGACGATATTATTCTTATGGTGAGGAGTCCCTATGATCTTGACAAGCAACTAAATATTCGCAAGTATTTTTTCTCTAGTATGGGTATGTCTATTAACACTGACAAAACAAAGGTTATGAGAATCAAATCCCAAAATATCTCTTACGCTAATTTTATGTATGACAATAATAGCTTGGAGGGAGTGACTTCATTCGAATATATTGGAATAGATCTCCATCACAAGTTCAACTAGAACTATAGCATTGAGAAAAGGATAAATGGAGGGAGGAAAGATTATTATGAACTTGAAAATAATTGTAAATTAGTGGACCTATGGCTTTGGGATAAGAAGAAACTCCTCTTTGAGACTCTCATCATTCATGTTATGGTATATGGTTGTGAATATTGGGGATATAGAATCTCTAGAGAACTTTGGAGAAAGATAAATCAAATCTAAAAGAATTTTATAAGTTATAATTTTAAAATGAAAGGCAATACACCCTATCCTATCCTCCTCATAGAAGTGAGTTTTCTCCCATTGAGAAAATGGCTATGACTAGGTTCTTAATGTATAAGGAAAATATATGCAACACGGAAGACAATAGGTTTCCTAAGGTTGCTTCAAAATCTAGTCAACACCACCTACAACTCAAGCAAGGTTGGCATAAATACGCCAAGTCTTGGCTAAATCATTGAGGTATCGCGGAAGAGGTCACTTTGTAGAATAATGATAATATTAAAAATATTATTACATCTAAATTTAAGAAGAAATTGTGTTGCAATAAAGAAATAAAGAAGAAGAGAAAATTAAGATACTACAAGAAGGTGACCAATCCTAATCTAGAAGATCAAAAGTATCTCTCTATTTTAATTAGCATAAAGAAAAAAATCATCATTGCTAAAATAAGAACAAACTCTCATGATCATCTGTAAACTTCCATGGATATTATACTGGAATGGTTCATCACAACAGATCTTGAATTAAGTTGAATTATTTTATTATGCTAGTTTATTTACATAGATCTCAAATTTATTAACACTGGCATATTGCTCAAATTTACAAAAATAACTAAAATATGAAAATGAAAGAACAAGCAGATGAACACACCATCTGCATGAATGAAAACAAGATGTATCTTGGGAAAATTTAAATGGGAGAAAACCCATTTATAAGATTAGGCTTATGCTCTGCTCTCTTTTCTTCAGTTATGAAAATGCAAATATAAATAAAGGGGCACTCACTATGGAGTTGTCTTTGACATTATGGCATGAATGGATACTACAAAATATTCCTCCTCCTCTATTATGCTCTCAAATCCCATTCCTATATTATTTTCTAAATTATGGAACAATTACAATGATAAAATAATGGAACCCCCTCTCCTCCTAGCGGCCCATTATTTAACATAGTCTGGCAGTCGTCTAGAGTTAGGGTTTTTGCATGCCTCAATCCTCAATTAGCATTAGGGTTTTGGACCTTCTAGAATATTATTGAAAGTCCATATGTGACTAGCCCGACATGTGAGTAAAGGGGGATGACATGGCATCCACTCTATACCATGGTGATCAACAAGGTAGGTCAACTTGCGGGATGCATAACTTCTACATACACTTCGATTGAGGAAATTTTGCATCGTTGGAAAGATATCAGTGTGTAGAACAATGTTAAAGGGATAAAAACTATGCTTACACATTTTTTACCCCAAACAGTGTTGTTGTATGCCTCAAAATGGCTCCAGAAGGTTCCAAACCCCAAATATCCAAGTTGGTACTGGCCACTAAAATGGGCTCTGTAAGCCAATTCCTAAAAAATTTCCATCTAGAAAGTACCAAGATAGATGATGAATTATATAATGATCCATTATGTATCACATCTCCCCATTTATGGAGGATTTTGGTACCCAAAATATTTTACTAAATGTGGTGAGGAAAAAAAAATTGTACCTTCTCCAGGGAGTACCATTTTTCCAGGCCTGGATAGTTTTCCTTTCAACCCGATTTTCCAAAGGTCATGCTACCCATGTTTGGTAGTTCTGGACTTCTTCTGAAAAATTGTATCTTCTACCAACTCTTACTAAGCTTCTAGTTCTAATTCCCCTATGGTAGGTAGGACCTACTCCTCATTTTCATGGTCCAAGACGGAAGGCTCATAGAGTTTTAGATTTTCTACATTCCTTAATGAGTAAATGCACATATGTGGGGGTAGACTTAGTTTGTAGGAATTATCACTCACCTTATCCAATACCTCAAAAGGGTCATATCGCAAAGAATGGATCTTCTTTCCAGGACTCTATATCCTTTATTTTTTCAATTGCAACCTAACTCTATCTCCCACCTTGAATGTTGTCTCAGTTATGTGTTGATCATGTTGGGATTTGTGCCTTTCTTGTGACTTCTTCAATGTCTCATGCACTTGCAAATGGATCTACCTAATATTTTCAACAAAATTCTCCACTTTCAATGATTCTCATGTGATGTCTTCCCTCACTCCTCCTTCATGTCCATATACAACATCTAAGGGTGAAGGTGGAAAATATCCAAAGAAAGTTTCAAAAGGGGACTTACCGATAGAAGTATGGAATGATATGTTATAATAGTGTTGAATATAGATCATATTTTCATCCCAAGTCTTCAGATACTTATGATTGTAACCCCTCAAAATATTAACTAAAGTATTGTTGACTACTCATGTCTATCAATCTATCTATGGATGGAAAGATGTAGATCTCGTCATTTTGTTTTCTATCCTCTCTGAAAGTGTAGTCTAAAAGGAACTAGGAAATATGGTATTCATATATGAGATGATGCTCCTTGATATCCCAAATTGCACCCATACCTATTCAAAGAATATGTTTGTTTCTTCTTGTCCTTTGATGGTATTTTTAAAGGACATAAGAATGCACATCTTATTGAACCTATCAACAACCACAAACAGATAGTGATGTCCCTTCCTAGTTGTTGGAAAACCACCCAAAAAATCCATGGAAAATGCTTTCCTAGGGTTGAGTGGGTACATGTAAGGGATTGTATAAACCTTGATTTATATTACTAGTCTTGTTGGTACAACAAAGTATGCATCCTCTAATATATCAATCTACATCTTATTTCATTCTAGGCCAATACACATACCTTTGTAAATTGGAAATTGTCTTCCCAACACCAAAATGTCTTGCAACCTTGGAGGTGTGAGCCTCTTTGATAAGCTAAAATATTTCATCTTTAGGGACATAGAGCTTTTCTATCTTGAAGAGAAACCCATTCTAGATATGATTGTCCACCTTATATTCACCTTCTTCTACATGAATTTGGCCATGTAGCTATTGAAACACCTCTTTAAAGTCCTCATCTTCTATGTATGCATCGCGAGTAAAAGTCTCCATTTGCATAAGAGTTCCCAATGCTACAATATTGGATGTGGGTGGCCTTGAAATCATGTTTTCCAACTTATTAGTGTTTCTCTTCTTATATTTGATGACTAGATGAAACTACTACTAAAACCCCATCCATTTGTAATACTTAGTTTGTTGAAGCTTACTTTGGTCCTACAAATACTGCTATGGTTGGTGATCAATGTGGATAATGGTTTCCTTTCCCATAAAATAATGATTCCACTTTTGAACAACTTAAACCAGGGAATAGAGTTCCTTATCATATATAAGGTGGTTCAAGACTCCCCCATGAAAAAATTCATAATGATAGCATATCGACTTATCTCCCTGCATCAAGACCACTCCCATAGCATATTCACTTGAAGGTGGACCAACCATTCATACATACCAACCATTCATGCATACCAAGGAATGACCAACCATTCATACAGACCTTGCCTTCTCTTGAAGGTGGTATTCTAAGTGTCTTCTTCTTTAATGCATACCTAACAATGTCCCAATTTGAGATCCAACTTCATGAATTACTTATCATGATGCAATTTATTGAACAAATCATCGATCCTAGTAGTGGGTATTGATTCTTAAGTGTGATCTTGTTAAAATATTTGTAGTTGATACACATTTTCCAAGTCCCATCCCTATTGGGTACTATGATGATAGGTGATCCATAGGGTGAGGTAATTAGTTGAATTACTCACTACTCCAACAACCATTGCAACTATTTATTCACTTCATCTACTTCCAGAATAAATTGTCTATACAACACAATATTTGGTAATGGAGAGTCTAGCAAAAATTGTATCTCATGCTCCACTTTCCTCTTAGGTGGCAACCGTTTATACTCTTGGGACACTCCTCCATATGCCTACAAAAACTCCCCCAATTGTTGTTTTTTATCTTTGGTACATCCCTCCAAAGACTCCTTTACTCTTATTGATTCATCACCTAGATGATTCTCTCTTAAGAAAAGAAATGCATACTTCTTACAAGAATTGATCAACGTTTTGGCCTGGTTGGAACTTACTAGAGAGATATTAGATTTCCCTTTGCATGCATTGATGATGTAATACTTCCCATCCTTAATTAGGTGGTACAAATTTTCTCTCTGCATGAATATCGCATCCCTCATATACATGTAGGGGGTTCCAAACAATACATTGCACACACCAAGGGGTACTACATCTAACTCCACTTCATCAAAAAAAATTGTACTTATATCAAATTTGATCTTACATTGTTTTGTGACCTTGACCTCTACATCCTTATTTACCCATCCCAATGGATATGGGATAAGATGATCATGAACTTCCAACCCAAGCTTTCTCACCAGATCGTATACTATGAGGTTAGCCTATGAACCGAATTTGAATAGGGCATATAACTTGGTATTTTTGACCTAGATCTTAATATAAAATAGTTTAGTTATTAGCTTCTCTTCCTTGTGATGAAGGCTACTCAGATTCACCTCCTTCTACACTAAGGTGTAGAAAATGCTCTCTATGAGGTTACTTGAATCCATGGCTAGCAGGTTCTTCTTCTTGGCATCCTTATTACATTTATTTGGATTCATCTCTGGATGTAGCTTCCAACACTTATCTTCAATGTGACCATCGATATTACAATGGTTTCGGTGGTTGTTTGGATCCTTACGTTGGTGTGTGTCGTCACCCAATGTTTTGGGTAAATATCGCACACATGAAAACGAATTTGTGCACACTCATTCCAATTTTGCACGCACTCAAGAAACTGCATGATGGGTAACAGGAGGTGCGTGCCAAACCAAGTTTTGATAATGTGGGTCAGTTCAATTTCTTCCAATGCACGTCAGTTTGAGTTTTGTGATGCATGCCATAAATAATGAATAAAACACATGCACGTTGAAATCAAGAAAAGAATCTTCGGGAAATATTCCTAAATTATTACTACATACAACACAAGGGATCGTGGAGTAGCAAGAAGATGAGCTAACAAGGTAGTTGAGACTACCACTATTCCAAATAGGTGACATGGAATGCATGCGGGTGACATAATCATGCAGGATTGGTTGACAATTGAGCTAGTGGAGCAGAACTAAAAGAGACTAAGCATTAGAGAAGAGAAGGACATAAAAGGAAGCAACCACGATAGAAACATAGTTAGTTAGTTAGTTGGTGAGTTATCTAGTTGGATAATTAGCTAGATTCTTAGTCAGTGGGATGTTGTTGTATTGGTACTATTGAGCTAGCTTTGAGAATATATTTTGTAATTTCCATGGTTGTAAGTCCAATTCTGTCACATTTACATAGTCTATAGAAAATGCATGGTGTTTTTTAATGTAATCTTGGGAAATTGGACAAGAGAGAAAGGATTTGTTGTTGTCAATGTATGAAGTGATTAATGTATGTTTAGGGTGATGGAATGAAGATAAGAAAGTTGTAGTAAAAAAAAATTATGGTATGTTACTTATGTGTCAATGGAATGTGTGTATTGTTTTTGCTTGTTGGAAATTGATAAGTAGTGTCCAATGGATTGTTTGAATACCCACCCGAATTAAATTTTGTCCAATTAGTCCTTCATCATCACTGACACAAGACCATATGGTCTTTGTGATCCTCATGGCATATTGGGTGATACCTTCTTCAGTATTTGACTGAGGATTGATGTGATGATGTTGTTGGGTTGTTATATTATTTGCAGTGAAAGTCTAGTTGAGGTGAATCGACTAACAGTCGAAGTTGATGTGGATCGACAACAGATCGAAGTCGAGGTGGATTGACAGCGAGTCGAAGGTCGAGGGAGTCAATCGGGTAAAGTCGAAGTCGAAGATATCAACGGCAAGTCAACCGACAAGAGGTCGAAGTGTGGGCATGAGATGATCGACTAGAGACCAAATGAAGGTCGACTGGTAAACCCAACTTGGAGTCGATTGTAACAAAATCCCAGGTTTTGCAGGATTTGTATCCAATGATATGCATGGATCTGTAACCGTTTGTGGGTGCCAATATTTAGAGTTTTACATGTTGTAAAGCCTATAAAGAGGTGTGTTGTAAGGATGTAAAGGATAATGTTGTAATGCACGTAGATACAAGTAGAGAGGATAATGTTGTGATGCATGTATGTAGGTTAATGCATGTGAAATTGTAGGTTGTTGGTCCTGTATATGTAAGTTGAATTGGCTACAAGGTTGTTCTTGCTTGTGTAAGAAGGTATGATGTTGATTGTTTCTTAGGTGTGGACCAAGGTTAGACATGTAACCTTTTATTCTGAATGAATAAGAAAACAAGAGAGAATAATTTTCAAAGGAATGTTGGTTTTCCCAATTAAGGGTTTCCAATGTAAAATCACGGTGTACTGTGTGCTTGTTTGTGTCATTTGTGTTCTTGATTAAATTCTTCTTCTCTTCTTCTAGGATTAGTGTGGAAGTTCTCTGCATTTCTGACATGTGGTACCAGAGATTAGGTTTGCCTTGAAAAGTGAGTTTTCAAAGAGGTGTTATGCTTTGGAAAGTATATCAGATCTTGATTTTTCAATATTGAATCTGAGAACTAAACCCTAGGTACAGTAAGAGTCGTAAGTCATAAATTGTGTTAAAGATCATGGTAAAGAATGGTGAGCGGTTCCAGAATAGAGATAGAATAATTCAATGGCCATAATTTTGAGCTTTTGAAGCTTAATATGGAAGATCTTCTTGTGGATCGAGAACAATAGACATCGATCTGTCCAGGTACCCAGCCGACAGGCATGTCGACGGAAGAATGGGAGAAACTTGAAAGAAGAGCAAGAAGTATGATTTGGCATTGTCTTGCAGATTTGGTGTTGTTGAATTTTTCGAGTGAATATTCAGCCAAGAAACTGTGGGACAATATTGGAAGCGTATACCAGTCGAAATATATGGTAAACAAGTTGTTTCTCAGAAATAACCTGTATCTTCTGAGGATGAGTGATGGAAGTTCGGTGACTGAGCATTTAAATGTGTTTAATACTATGTTAAGCTAGTTATCATCTATGGATATTAAGATCATTGATGAGGAGAAGTGTATCATCCTATTATGTTCTTTTCCAGACTCTTGAGATAGCTTAGTCATGGCTATTGGGAGTAATACAACTACAATAGCGCTAGAGGATGTGGTTGTTTCTCTGTTGTCGGAAGAAATGAGAAGGAAGAACATGGAAGGATCTACCAAATATGATCTAGTAGTGAGAGGTCAACCTATAGATAAAGATAAAGGAAGATTCTCCGATAGAAATTTCAAGTTGAAGGGTAGATCTAAACCCCTGGTTCATTCAATGTGAAGATGCTAGAAATGCGGTAAAGTTGGGCATTATAAAAAGGACTGTAAGTCGAAGGCAACAAAATTCATTGCTAGATCTGACGAGAAGCATTCGACTAGGAGAAATATGACCTCAGAGAGGGGAGGTGATGTGTACCAGGTGTCAACCAGTACATAGTTAGATCAAGATATTTGGTTGATTGACTCAAAAGCATCATATCATATGACACCACATAAAGAATGGTTCTGTGAATATGAACAATATGATGGGGGTGATGTGTTCTTGGGGGATGACTCAACAAAAAGAATTGTCAGACAGGGAAGATTCTGACTGACACTGCAGGATGGGAGGAAAATAACCCTTCTAGGTGTGCTACACATTCTAGTTTTGGAAAGAAACCTGATAAAAAAATTGTCAGCAAGATGAGTGATGCAGGTGTGCATACTCTATTTCAGAAGGATTCATGAAAAATGGTCGGAGGTGTGATGGTATTAATGAGAGGAGTTCATATTGGTACCATGTACAAGATGTTAGGGAATGTCAACTTGACTGGATGCAACAACAAATCCCATTTTGAGCATTTGTTTTCTTCCATTACGCCTTCTCATACCTCCTCCAAGAGGCATCGTCTTTCAGTGAATGAACTGCATTCGAAATTTGAGTGGAGTCTCCAATAACATTTTGGGATCTGGATTCTGCATTAAGAGTGGAGTCGCCATTGAAAATTTAAATTTATGGATTCTTCTACCAGTGGAATCACCTTCAAACTGATTTTCTGATGTGTGGAGTCGCCAGAGCAGAAATACAACCAATATGTGCCTAAGTATACGCTGCTCTCAAACCTTAGAACTCAACCATGTCGTTCTTTCCCAGGGAAAATTTTTCAATTCCGTCCCCGGCAACAGTGCCAGAATGTTATCACTCTGTAAATCTATCCGACTGAATAGACAAATGACAGAGGTAATTGTTTCAACCTACTTTAGAGATGAGGCACTAGCCTTCTCAACTCAGAGAGAGCTCTCTCATGTCACTTGATATTTCTTTAGCAATCAATGGCTAGATTTGGTTTGTTTTTATGGGTTCTTATAAAATAACTGAAGAAATGAAGATAGCATTTCGGCTATGGAGCTTGGAATGAACAATGCATTGTCAAAACATGAAAACTATCAAGAGGAAAAGGCTAAATGAGGCGATGAATCTGAGTTTATATCTGAAATTTGCATGGCATTAGAGGAAAAGAAACATATAACTGCATCAGAACATATTAAAATAAATTATGAATTGGTTGAGAAGAAATACACATAGTCTAAATCGCTTAAGCCAAGAGCATCGCAATGATGAATTATAGGTTTTTGTTTCTCCAATTTAGACAGATGAAAGTGTAAATGAAATATAAGATTACAGGAATCACATACTATGAAAGAACACAAGACTCATATCACCGCCAATTAGAATATTTTCATAAACATTCCAAAATTTGCTTCTGCATTTATATATTCATTCTAGCCCCAAAGTTTACAAAGTCTTCCTGCTTAGAGGGCAGGCTCCTCTTTTCTCCATGGTTTCTATATCCTCAAGATAATATATATAAAGGAATTGCTTGTGGAATTCAAAACGTTTAAACTTCCCCATAATTATAAAAATGGAGATCAGTTACAAAAAGGAGTAATTTATAAAGACAATTATCCCATTTTAAAGGGATCGTTACAAATAGGTTTGACATATCTAGGACCTTTTTCTTTGACCGCCCTCTGTCCAAAATTTGTTGAAAAAATCTCAATCCTACCTGAGAATTTATTTCATCTTGGCGATTTCCTCCTTTAGAGTGCTCAACCGGGCTAGTTGATTTTCCCCGATGCTCTCCATCGCCTCGGCTCTGATTTTTTTTTTCTGTCATTTGATCTGCTTCTTCTTCACTGCCTACTTGTAGATTTCGTCTGTGTGTCCATTAATGATTAGGTCCCTCATAACAAGGTTTAATATGACTCATGATTCTAGTTCATTCGCGAGTTCAGTGTGAAATTTAGTTGCTAATATCTACACAACCCACCTTTCTCTCTTACTCATTGATAAGCTTGACATGTTAGTTGAAAACCCTATTGTACTAGATATTGTTCGATTGGCATTGTCCATGTCTTCCAACCTCGCAGAGACCACGATTTTTGTCTCCTTTAATTTTACAAAACTCAGGAAATCAATCCAACTCGAGATTACTTCACTTATGCATGAGACAACGATTTCCCAAAGTAGAATAAGGCCACCCATATCTGAATACTGGTAGTCCTCCAATCCTAATCATGAATTATTGACAGGGTACATTAGTTTTCCATGCTTCACTAGTCTACTTCGAATGATGAAATTTTGAGTTAGTTATACGACGGCGTTCACAGGACATGTCGGACAAGAAGTACCCAAACCAACAACGTGAGGTGATTTGACTAGCCGTCACCTCCCCCCGTAAGTTGTTGATTTGACACATTAGACCACGTGACATCAGGGCTGTTTGAAAAATGGTTTCAAGTAGGTTGTTTTTTGCCCCAGTTTACTTCTAAGGGTGCCACGCGTCCACTATTAAAACCACAATGGTTTTCCCCGGTCCACCCTCGTATAATTAAATTTTGTGCTACTTCGTCGCTCGATATGGGTCTCAACCGTTGGTCTAGGCTACTTCAAGATCAACGGCCTGTAGGAATCCCTCCTTCGCGCTCAAACTATATTTGTCCACATTGCTGCTACATATGACCTAAGCCTCCAAATGACGCCATGTCTCTACACTACTTTAGTCACCTGCTAAATTTGAACTCGGATTTCAGGCATAATTGTTATGGTGATAACACAGTCATCATGAGATATCATTATAACCATTTCAATCATAAATGTCAAATATGTTTTATACAGGAAAACAAAATTTTCCAAGCATGAGCTTTCTGCTCATAATGTTTGGCTCTGCAGCTGTAGTATCAGTATTCCTTATGGGCTTACATCCCTACCATATTCAAGACCATCCTACCTGTAATTTTCTCGATTTACATTCAGCCAAAACAATTTGTCAGTAATTTATTAAATTATAATTCTCAAAACTGTTTTATATAGAAAAAATAAAATTTCCAGACATGAGCTTCTTCTCATAATAATTTGGATCTTGCATCAATAGGCATTGGTCTTCTTTATGGGATTACAACACTGCCATATCCAATACCCTTTCTTCCTACAATTTCAACATTCCTTAGCCAAACAAATTGTCAATATCCCATGTACAAGCTATATAGATATATCTATATTCATGGTAATGAGTTATCTCGCAATTGTTTAAAACTACAATTCAATTACTTCCATCAATTCTTGACATTAAATGGAATTCGAATATTGAATGGAATGAACCCATCATTCTTTACACATGTATTATTAGCCAATATTTTCTTTCTTCTATCCAGAAATATTTTGATTACTATGTCTCCCCCAACAGAGCTTTTCTGTAATTTATCATTATGTAGCTACTTTAACCTACAACTTTCTTGTTGTAATATCTAACATTTCCTAAAGTGTTTTCAACTTCATGAATTAGCAATACTCACATCATTTCATTCGTTACCATAATCATTTATATGTTATATAATATATACATGCATTCACCCCATTGCATTCAATAATTCTTGTAATATCACTTGTAACATTTTTGATAGCTCCAAAAACTGATCTTGGAATTGTAACAAACAATAATCCAATCACCTTCAGCTAGTACTCATATTAAATATAATGCATCTATCCATCATTGCGTATTTTCAACACCATGGGATTTTCATAATGCAACAATTAATTACTAAATAAAATAACAATCGATGTGCCAATACCCATGGCCACAACTACACAATGCATCCATGCATTGGCTACATAATATCACATAACCGTGTCAGGCATTCCATCATGATGAGTTGGAAGGTCTGGCCAACACCTCAACACATCATCCACACACTTCCTATTGCTTACCTGACTATTTGGATACCTTCCTTTTCAACCCAAACATAACACTAACAATATAATTCTTAAGTGCTCTTCAGTTTCAGCAAAGAGGTTGTAGTCCAAACATCAAATATACAGTAGATACCATTGAGCACTTACAGAGCGTTATAGCCCTTCCATATCCAACCATATTATGGTCTCGCACATGACTAGCTCTATGGATATTCATTGTTATAGAAGGAGTATGTCTCCTGAATTAACCCGGTTATGATCCCATAACCAATCATAACATAATTTGCAACCAACATTTTATCTAAATGCATTCTAGCATCAACAACATTTACATACTCTAGGCCTTTGGCCATTACATATCAATTTAAATATTGAAAATTAACTGAGGGAATTCTTACCTCAATCCCCTTCAACATGTATGCATCAACAGAAACTAAATGCATACATGTGTGGTTGTTATCAACCTACTTGTTTCTATCTGACCAACTGATATTTATAGAAGCTCACAAACTTCCTCCTTCATCATTCTGATTACCATTCCTTCCACCCTCATGGGTCTTCACCTAGATGGAAATCATAAGAAACAGCAACATCCACATCTTTAACCCTGCTATATCATTTTTCTGAATTCATAATCCTTCATTAGTCATACTCAAACTTTATTTCATAATAATAGACTATTCTAAGTTCACAAGCATGTTATATGCATATCCAAGCATGTACATATGAAAAATTACACATCCATATGCACCAAGCATTCATTGTCAGCATGCCTACTAATACATATGCATTTTAACTTCATTTTATGCCTCATTCACTCTAGTGCATTTGTGTTTCAATTCACTTATTTATTTATTTATTTATGTTGTAGTTGGTTGTCCTTGAACTCCTTCAGATCCTTGTTTCCTTTTGTGCTCCCATTCTTCTCATCTGCACTATGGTTCCCTTGTATGAATAATTTCCAGCCAAGTTCCCCTTGGCCATTCTGCAATCCAACCAGTGTACTCAAATTGCAACAGCACCTTTTGGGTAGTCGTATCCAAAATTTACCTTTATGAGACATTTCAACACCTTGTAATGAAGTAGCTCAAAACATTCCATCACTCTACTATCACAACACTCTGGAATCAAACATTGTTACTCCTAATTGTCCATTAGGTTATTTCATTAACATTTCCTTGTGAAACCATACCTTTCACACTTAATACCATTCCCCAATGGAATTCCATTTTCATTCAGTGACACTTTTCAAGTGAGAGAGCATTCAATTTCTCTGCATTGACATCATGCTTCCATTGTGAACTCTGATATCAAAAGTGGATTTCTTTCAAACTTAATATTTGCAATTGTCTACACCTATCTTCCTTCAAGGCTAGGCAGTCATACTTTTCCTTTTATTCCCATCCATGACATCTTTAACCTGCTAGCTTCATATCCTATATGATGACTCTTACTTTTGTTGTACCTGCAGTTTATTGAGATTCAGTGGTTGTTGACTAATACTTTTGTTCCACTATTCTTGGGTTCTTTGTCCACCTTTCATTACTTTCTCTGTAGCTTATGATTGGCTCATCAAACTCCTGTAAGATCTGCCATGCTTCCATGATCCTAACATCTAATCCTAGACTGGAATTGATCTGATTATACCTCTAATCCTGCCAAAATATGCAAGCAATCATTTGGTTAGAATTATACATATCATACAAAATTGTCAATTAAATTTACAGGTACCTTTTATGTTTAATTCATGAATAAAATTATATCAATCTCCATATTATAATAGTTCCATGGTATTTTTCTCTAAATCCTATGAACCATCTTTCCAATGACTGTACTCTTTCCCCAATCGAAAACCACTTTCATCCCCCTTAGCTGATACAGAAAAATCAAAAACTGCAAAGGAGCTTCCCTCAAACCATGCCCCCAGGTGACCACATCTCGAAACCGTGGGATTAATCCTTCCTTAGCGCCTCGCTATGTCTTCTTCCACATGGGATATTATGTGAATCAACATAATCGAGGGTTGGGTTACCTCCCAGACCCTTTTTACCTTATCATGAGATCGGTGGGATGAAGTCCTCTAGACTTCGACCTTCGATTGTTCTCCATTGTCAACTTCCAATTTCTCCCAGAGCTACACTTCATCGAAGTATTCACTCACTCCACCAACAAAAATCGAACAGTCGAGACTTCATCTCCTGTTGAATGGGCGGTCCCACCCCCAGCTAGGGGCTTCAACGAAAAATCAACGGTTGCAACTTAATCAAATGTTGATACGAACGACTCTCAACTAATTCAGAAATTTGGCGCTCTGAGGCTCCAAGATATTTCATGTAGCATACCCCAGGTCTCACAGGTCGGGGTAATGACACCTTTACTACTTTTGTTGTTTCTAATAACCCAAAATGTAACACACCCAGGCTTATACCTGATGGGATGTGCCACACACATTAACTCTTGTGGAATTTAATTACATTGTAACATGCCCAGCCTACCCAGACTGGTTCATGCCACCTAAAAACTTGCAATAAATTCATATGTATATAAATATAGTTTTTAATAGATAACACATTCTACTAATACACAGATTAATGCGGAAATAACAATAAGTCTATACATACAACATATACAGGAAATACTCATAAATATAAGACATGTACAAATACACAACATGAAATTGAACACATAATTGATAGTTATCTTTTATATAAGACCACCAACTGTGTGCATACCTTCCACGATCCTCCCATCCTTATACTATGCTACTCATCACTCTCAGTAGTGGGTCACCCCTGAGCTGGGACTAAACTCCACCCAGGTAAATGGATTCCTAGTCTAGGTTGAGACAACATGAAGATACATAGTCAACAAGAAGGATTTTATCCCAGGAGCCAACTCACACTAACAACCTACAACCTCTCATTCCCCACATGCATGTCCCACCCCAGGAAGTGTGCCCCTTCTCTGCTCAACAGTCCTTTGGTTGCCCCACTTCCCTTTCAGGACTTCGGCAACATGCCGAACAAGAATTCTCGGAGCACTATAGCTGCATTTGGGTTCCCTCTTGAAAATCACTTCCCCATCAACCTCTCTCACCTGAAGAGATTTTCTCAAAGGCCTAACAACCTGCTTCTTCAATCCACGTTCCTAACAACCCGCCTCTTCAATCCAACTCTCTACTCAACCAGAAACCAACTCAGGTGAAGGAAGCAACAGAAAATGGGTTTTGGCGTTGCCCATAAAATCAAGGAACAGGTGCGCTAATCCTTCTAGGATAGTATGGGTTAATGTCGGTAACAGGAAAGTACGGGGTATCTCAGAGTGCATGCAGGTTCCAGAGGTGCATCAATGATGAAAAGGTAGACTCTTCGAGGAAATGGTTGGTTGTGTGAATGCCTTGGTGAATGGGAAAGGTAGATATGTGTGTGAATAGCTAAGTGTGTGCGTGAATGGGGAAAAAGATGGGAAAACGGATTATTTTCCCCACATATATTTTCATGCGTTGATTGACGCATGGCTCTCCTGGAGCTATTTTTCTCTCCACTTGTGATTCCTTCCCTCTTCTATGAGACTTAGGGTAAATAATTATCCTCAACATACTATTTTGGAAATAATAATATAATATTCCCTTAGAGATAAGCCCTATAGCTTATCCCCTTTCCTAGGCTCTTATTCCCTCCCTTTCCCTTCCTAGTGGAGCTTAGTCCCCCATACTCTTTTATCGTGGTCGGTCTACATGCAGCGATGTATTATATTAATGATATGAGTGTTTACATATACAAAAATAGGCTCACTGTCCTTAAGCATATAGGCTCTCCGGCCTAATGATCACATAAGCCTCCTAGCTTATAATCACTTGGCTCACCAGCCTATAAAACATGTTTACAATTCATTTGGGGCTTTGTCTTGGGGTATTACAATCCCCTCCCCTTATTTTTTCATTGTCCTTAGTGCAATACATATTACCATCAAGAGTTTCAAAAATATTCAAAAAGATGTGGGTATTATGTTCACATATTATCTTCATGCTCCCAAGTTGCATCCTCGGGACCATACTAGGTCCATTGGACCTTTACTAGCTCTATAGCTCGATTCTGGAGCTACTTGATCTTCTGATATAGTATGCACACTGGATGCACTTGAAAAGCGCCTTCTTGCTCCACCTGAATCACATTCCAATCAATAACATGATTAGCATCAGGTATATACTTCTTGAGAAATTATACATGGAACACATTATGAATAGACATGGATGTAAGTAATGCAAGCACATAAGTTTTAGTACCAATCATCTCTAGTATTTCAAACGGCCCACAATAATGAGCTGCCAACTTTGAACAATTTCCTAACTTCATAGAACTTCTATTGGCCTTCACTTTCAGGAATACATGATCACGCACTTTAAATTCCCTGTGAATTCTTCTCTTATCGGCATAGATTTTATTCCTGTCTTGAACAGTCTTTAAATTATGCTTTATTTTTTACATCTTCTCTTCCATTTCCCTGAGAAACTCTGGCCCAAACACTGCTTTGTCTGATGGGTTGTCCCAGCTTACTACTGTGTTGCACTTTCTACCATAAAGTGCCTCAAATGGGCTCATCTTCATAGATGCTTGGTACCCATTGTTGTAACCAAAATATACCAAGTGTAGATCGTCTTCCCATTTCGATTATTTATCCATCACATACATCCTCAACATATCCTTAATCACTTGATTCACCCATTATGTTTTCCCATCATATTCTGGATGACAAGTTGTGCTAAAATTCAGATTTGTTCCAAATCCTTTAAATAATCCTTTTGAGAAATTCAATGTGAATTTTGGATCTTTTCAGACACAATTGTCTTGGGTATACCATGAAATCGAGCAATTTCCTTCATATAAATATCAGCAACGTTAGTTGCTTTGTTAGTGATATTCATTGGAATGAAATGGGCAGCTTTGGTAAGCTTTTCCACCACTACATGATAGAATCATGATGCTTTCTTGTTCTAGGCAGTTTGGTGATGAAGTCCATTGTTACCACTTCCCATTTCCACTCAAGGATAGGTAATGGTTGTAGCAAGCCAGTTGGGTGTCTATGCTCAGCCTTAACCTTTTGACACTCCAAGCATTTGGCAATGTACTTAGCAATTTCTTTCTACATGTCTGGCCAATAATATTGGCTCTTGACTGATGCAATCATTTTTTGATATCCTGGGTGTCCAGCATAAGGTACATTATGCATTTCCCCCAATATTAGAATTTTCAATTCTTGAGAATTGGGAACACAAATTATGTTTCTATACATGATAATTTCATCAATTCCCAGCTTGTAATCCTCAATTTCCTGCTGCAAAGTACCTTGTTGTAATTTTTCCACTACTTCCTTGTATTGCAAATCTAATTTTGCAGCCTCAAAGATTCTATCTTTTAGATCAGATTGATACATGTTGATGGTTTTAGAATACAACTCATGCATGCTTCTGCTGAGTGTATCATCCACCTTGTTCTACTTCCCTTTGATATGATTTATATCGAAGTCGTATTCATTGAGAAATTCCAACCATCTGCTTTTCCTAGCATTTAGAGTTGGCTGATCAAATAAATATTTCAGACCATTATGGTATGTCCTTAGCTCGAACCTTTTTCCCATGAGATAGTGCCTCCACTTTTTCAAGGCATGCACTATGGCTGCCAACTCCAAATCATGAGTGGCATAATGCCTTTCATGCTCCTTCAATTTCCTTGATTCATAGCATACAACATACCCATTCTGACTGAGGACTCCACTAAGTCATTCTTTGCATGCATCTGTGCATACCATGAAATCTTCATTCAGATCAGCAATCCTTAGAATTGGATCACTGGTTAATAATTGCTTCAAGTGTTGGAAACTCTTTTCATGCTCCAATGACCATTGAAATTGCATTCCCTTATTTTGTAAGGAAGTGATCAAGTGTGAAATCTTTGAGAATATTGCAATAAATATTCTGTAGTAGCCTGCAAGGCCCATGAAGGATCTGAATCCTGTCACATTTTTAGGCGTTGACCGCCCTTTAATGGCCTCAATGTTTTTAGGATCCACTGATATCCCCTGCTCAGATATGATATGCTCCAAATAATGAATTTGGTTCTGGTAAAATGAGCACTTGCTCAATTTAGCATACAAATGATGTTCCCTTAATACTTGCAATACCATCTTCAAGTGTTTCTCATGCTCTTCTTCTTACTTGGAATATATAAGAATGTCATCCAAAAAGACAATGAAAAACTTATCTAAGTATCCTCGGAAAACACCATTCATTAAACACATGAAAATAGTTGGTGCATTTGATCATCCAAATGGCACCACTGTGAACTCATAATGACCATACCTTGTTCTAAAGGCAGTCTTGTTGATGTCTTCATATTTAATTCTAACCTGATGATAACCAGAACTAATATCAATCTTTGAGAATATTTTTGCATTCTTCAACTGATCAAAGAGGTCATCGGTCCTTGGCAAGGAATACTTATTCTTTACAGTTAATTTGTTCAACTATCTGAAGTCAATACAAAGTCTCAGTGTTCCATATTTCTTCTTCACAAATAAAACTGGGGCACCCCAGGGTGACACACTTGGTCATATATACCCCTTCTTCAGAAGCTCTCCAAGCTGCATTTGTAACTCCTTCACCTCTGGTGTACTCATCCTGTAAGAAGTCTTGGATACTGGAGCTTCTCCAAACATCAAATTTATAGAGAAATCAATATCTCTCTTAGAGGTTAGTCCTGATATTTCTTTATATACATCCCCAAACTCCTTTAGGACTTCATAATATTCAATATTTGACACCTTATCCTTAGGTTTTTCTTCCATATGGACTGCAAATATTTGACAACCCTTTATGTAACACTTCTTCGGTTGCATTGTTGAGATCTCTCTGACAGCTATTTCCCTGGGAATTCCCTACATTGTCCTTAGGATCCATTCCTCATCCAGGCAAGTAAATTCCTTGTTATGATAGTCTAAGACATCATGGTGTTGGTCCAACCAATCCATCCCAATTAGATAGTCATAGGAACCTAAAGGCAAAATGTTCAAATATGCCTTGGTGCTCAGTCCATTCATGCCCACTGGACATGACTTAACCAACTAATTAACTTTTCTCTTGGCTTCAATAGCTAGTTGCACCAACCAATATTTCCCATGCTTGCTTCTTGGAAAATGAAATTTTTCCACCATCTTAGGATCTATATAACATGACTAGATCATGAATCAATTAAAATTGCAATGGTTTGGTTGTTGATCATACCTTCCACTACAATCATGTATGATTGAAACTTTGCTTGCTTATTGTCCAGGGATGCATAGATCTTTCGTATATTTATTCCCATGTCCTCCACTATTTTAGCTTGGTGTACATTGTGAACAACTCTCACTTTGTCACTTTTGTGAGGACAATCTCTATACATATGATCTCCTTTACAACCCCAACATTGAATAGGTGGTTGCCTTGGTCTTTGCCCACCTATCTCAATTGTTTTGGTCTCTCTGGAAGTTGGTTTTCCTTGAGGATTGTTTCTAAAGAATGGTGGCTTATTCCACTTCTTCCTTTGTTCCATATTGAACTTCTTCTTGTCTTCCCAAGATTTTTGGAAAGTTGGATTTCCTTTATGTTGATTATATAGGCATTTATCTCACCTTATGGTCTCTTCCAATGTATTGGGATCATCATATTTAATCTTGTCACTGATGAAAGATGGCAACCCACTCACATAACTATGAATCTTTGTTGTATCATCCTTGATGAAGGAGACATACTTCAACAGGTCCAAAAACCTTCTTTCATATTCGTCAATGGACATACTTCCAAGCTTGGGTTCAAAGAACTCTTTCATTTTCTTGTCATAATATCTCTCAGTCAAGTATTTCTATTCAAAATACTTCTTGAATTCCTTCCAAGAAACATTTTTCTCTTTAATGTGTTGCACTTACACAAGCTTATCCCACCACATGGATGCCTTTCCCTTAAGTTGATAGATATAAATTATTCATTATGCATGTGAAGAATAATTATGCAATTGGAAGTATTTTCTCATGCCTAATAGCCATGTCTCAGCATCTTCATCCTTCTTGTGCTCACCATCAAAAGTAGGAGGTTTTATTTTGTTCATTTATCCTTGCAGTTTATCCACCCTAGACCTCTTCTAATGCTTCCTGACATGGGATGGACTTGAGTTGTTGTGTGCTCTCCTATTGGAATGCCTTGGGGAGTGATGGTGATGCCTTCTAGCACTCCTTGATCTTCTTTTCTCATCAGGAGAGCTATGACTTCTTGACTTGCTTAATCCATTCTTCTTATCCAATTTATTTTCAATTATGTCCAAGCTCTGCATTAACTTTATGTTGAAGTCTTCATGTTGCTCCTTGGCTTTCATATGTTGGATTACTAAGAGCGGGGGTGAATCAGTAATAGAGAAATTTAATCCTTTTTAACCATATAATCCAAGTGGTATATCAATGTAGTATTATCATCCAATAACTGCAGAGTAAATAAGAAATGAACAAATGAACAATCATACACATACATAGTACACCGGTGTTTTACGTGGAAACCCAAAGCGGGAGAAAACCACAGAATGATTTTTCTTATATGTCTTGAAGAATTACATTCATTGGAAGCACCAACTTCCTTTGTTTTCCAGTTGCAACTGGAAGGAGGCTCCAACCCCCTAGTTTCTCAGGCTACAAACTTAGGGAAGCTCCAACTCCTGAATTCTTTGGATACAACTAGAAGGAGGCTACAACCCCCTATGATCTCTAGCTACAATCAGAAGGTGGCTACAACCACCTGTCCTTACCCCATCCAACCACCCTGAAGTAGAAGTATAATGATGGAACCACTATCACACTATCACTGTGAGATATATCGTTGTAAATCTGCACCAAACAACCTGTACCAATAAACCTGAACCATGCATCAACCTGTACCTCAGCCTGTAATCAACCTGTACCATAAACAAGTGCATCAACCATGCACTAACCTATACCAAACAACCTATAATCAACTTGTACCATAAACAAGTGCATCCAACCATGTACCAAGTATGTACCAATCATGTATCAACTACTCATCAATATGTACCAACATCATCAACTATACACCTCATGTATGTGCCAACTCATCAACTACTTGTCTCAACCATGTACCCAACATGTACCT
>ML778760.1:822835-836598 GCA_009831015.1 Picea engelmannii
CCTTTTAACCATCTTAACCCACTTTCCTTATTTTAGGGTTAACCAACTTCTAACCACTTGTCCAATTAGTAATTTATCCATTAAATTTATTATTTGAATAATTTATTTTGTATCCACTTTGACTTATAGTACACTCATCACTTAACTTTACCTCAAGGGGTTACCTTCTAACCATCTTAAACCACTTTCCTTATTTTAGGACTAACCCACTTCTAACCACTTGTAACTTAGTAATTTCTCCATTAACTTTATTATTTAAATAATTCCTTTTGTATTCACTTTGACTTATATTACACTCATCACTTCACTTTATTATTTACCTTCTAAAATCTCTTAAACCACTTTGACTACTTTGACCTTTTGGGGCTTCTAGAGGACTCATGAGGGTTCTCCAACTTCACATGGCCATAACTCTCTAACCGTGAGGAGTTATGTGACGTTCCACATACCAATGGAAATGAAATGACATGTACTATCCATATAGAATAGTATTTCCTGCAAATATATCAAAACTCATACCATTATCCATCAAACAAACGTGGGTCCATTACCCAAACCTAGGTTCTCCAACTTCTCATGGCCATAACTCTCTAACTGTGAGGAGTTATGTGACGTTACACATACCACTGGAAATGGAATGAAATGTACTATTGATATAGAATAGTATTACCTTAAAATATATTAAAAATCATACCATTATACATGAAACAACTTTGGTTCCATTACCCAAACCTTTGTGCTATCGGAATTTTCTACCGGACTTTCTACAAGGGTTGACATCAATATACAATATCACTCTCCAATGGTTGAAATCAATGACAACCAACAATCCATACCAATTTTCCATCAACCTAAGCCAATTGTATGACATCATAATCCTTTCATTATCAACCTTGTGACTTTAGACATCTTTCTGTAAATTTCTAATGGTCTCTACCATATTCATGTTTTTAGCCTTTCTTTCTCCATGTCCATTGGAGTTTGTTCCTTCAATACCCAAATGGACATCCATCCCTCTAATCTCATATTCCTAGATGTAAGCCCCATGTGAATCTTCCATCTCTCTACACTTTGTGTTGATCTTGATCTACTCTAGTTGTTGTTAACTCTGCAAAATGTGCAACCAACAGAACTTTGTCAAGATAACTAACTCAACAATTTCATGAAAATATGAACCACTCTAGTTCAATAACATATCAGATTCCTTTCTTCTGATTTTCTGAGAAATTAATTGTTCAGCTCCATTTCCTGGGTGAACAGATTTGTTATGTTGTCCAATATCTTTCCAATGATTGCTCCCTTGCTCAATTATGAGTCTTGAGCTAAAATTTATGGATACCTAAACAATTTGTCTTTGAAAACAACAATTAGGCACTAGCCCTCTTTTATTTCAACTGAAGTCTCATATGACCAAGGGCTATGTCCAAGCACTCAGTTGATATGTGCTCATCTGGAGCTTCAAGACTTTGGGGCTCTAGAACTTCGGGATTCGGAGGATCTTACTACCTCATTCCTTATTTCTCCCAAACGTTGAACTAGCAAATCCTTGCTCAGTACATCTTCAGAGCTTCGGGGCTCCACTACTTCAGAGCTTCGGGGCTTCGAAACTTCAGGGTTCTAAAGTTCTACCAACTCCACACATCGTTCCCTCCGAACGTCGAAATTTCACTTTCCCAGAGAAGCTCTCCATATATTCACGCTTCGAAGGTTCTTGCAACAACATGCACACATTTCCCTAAACGTCATATTGGAAAACTCCCAGAGTTTCATCCGCAGCCACAAACCAGGGAGGTGCTACGTGGCAGAAATGTAGAGACAACACGTGGCCCAATCTGACAGGTGACATGTTTCAAGTTCTAACTGGCATGAATGGTCATTGAAAAGCACGAAACATGATGACACATGGCAAGCATCAAGTGGGTCCATGTCACCCTAAGAGCAGACGATGTCACTTCAGTGCTTTGTGACTTCAAAACTTCATAGGTTTCTTCTACAACATCCTTCAAACTCACGAACGTCAAACTTTCAAACAGCTCCACATCACTCTAGGTGACGTCATCATGCCACATCATTCTGGAATTACAGGACTTGGGAACTTTGGTCTTTGGAAGATTTCACACCCACATACTTGATAACTCCCAAATGTGGAACTTTCAAATAGTTGTTCCCCAAAGCTTCGGGACTTCAGGGCTCTGGGACGTCAAAAAACTTCTCATCTACACACTCTTAAACTCTTGATCGTTGAGATTTTGAAATCTCAATATGGTCCATGTCACTTCAGGTGACGTCATCATGTCATGCCACACTAGCGCTCTGGAACTTCATAGAATTCCACGCCAGAGCATATCAAAACACTCGATCATCGAACTTATGAAATGGTGTTCCCCAGAAATTCAGGAATTTGGAACTTTGGTCTTCAGAGGATTTCGTTGCTTAACACCAACCCACCCCGGAACTGTCGGACGTCGAAATTATGAACACTTGCTAATCTGCAGACACGTGTCTTCGATAATGGATGGTTCGGATTAGTTCTGGACTTCAAGACTTCGGAGAAAAATCCACTCTGCGCAACGACAAACAGATTTCCCCAAACATCGAACTGTCAAACCACTTGGGGAATCCAACGATCTACCTTCTCCCAAATTATGTACGATGTAGATCCACTCCAGGACTTCGGAGCTTCGGGGATTTTTCCTCCTTTCTTCAAAAAATTAAAATTTTTCGAAGCAACGAAGTCTGAAGGACTTGAAGGTTAATCGTCATGATCCTTTCTTAGATATGATAGTTGTGAATGATCTACCTTCTCCCGAACAGATCCAACGGCCCAAATCTAAACTGTGTGGCCCCAAAACCATGGTATTTTTGGTTTCTTTCCTCTGTTGGATTTCTCGAACTGCTAAACTTCCTCACCTTTCAAACATAGCTAAGTTGTTCTATCAATGCCCTCTTGGCACTCATGGACGCTCTGAAACTCGAATTTTTTCCATTTCGACAACAATTCATTCTGAAAATTTTTCTTCAAATTCCACTTATATGGCCCATCCAAGATCAGTAATGGAAACTGGGGCTCTGATACCAAATTGTAACATCCTCAGGCCTCCTAGGACAGGGAATGTCACAGCTAAACTTTCACGCTATGATACCAAATTGTAGGACACCCCGGGCCTCCCAGGTCATGGAATGCCACAGTTACTACTTCTCTTGTTTCTGATAACCCAAAATGTAACACACCCAGTCTTATACATGTTGGGTTGTGCCACACACATTAACTCTTGCATAATTTAATTACATTGTAATATACCCAGCCTACCCAGACTAGGTCATGCCACCTAAAAACTTACAATAATTTCATTTGTATATAAATATATCTTTTAACAGACAACACATTCTGCTAATACACAAATTAATGTGGAAATAACTGTAAGTCTATACATACACCATATACAGGCAATAGTCATAAATATACGACATGTACAAATACACAACATGCAATTGAACACATAATTGATATGTATCTTTTATTTAAGACCACCAAATGTTTGCAGACCTTCCATGATCCTCCTAGCCTTAGACCACGTTGCTCATCACTCTCAGGAGTGGGTCTCCCCCGAGTTGGGACTAAACTCCAACCGAGTAAAGGGATTCCTAGGCTAGGCTGAGAAAACAGGAAGTTACACAGTCAATAAGAAGGATTTCATCCCAGAAGCCAACTCACACTAACAGCCTACACCCTCTCATTCCCCACATGCATGTCCAACCCCAGGAAGTGTGCCCCTTCTCTGCTCAACAGTCCTTCAAATACCCCACTTCCCTTCCAAGGCTTCAGCAATAGGCCGGACATGAATTCTCAGAGCACTATAGTTGTAGTTGGGATCCCTCTGAAAAATCACTTCCCCAGCAACCTCTCTCACCTGGAGAGAGTTGCTCACAGACCTGACAACCTGCTTCTTCAATCCACGGGCCTGAAAACTCGCCTCTTCAATCTAGCTCTCTACTCAACCAGAAATCATCTCAGGTGAAGGCAACAACAGAAAATGGGTTTGGTTTAGGCATTTCCCTTAACAACAAGGTACAAGTGCACTACTCCTTCTAGGACAATACTGGTTACTGCTAGTAAGAGGAAAGTATGGGGTAGCTCAGAGTGCATGCAGGTTCCAGAGGTGCGTCAATGATGCAAACGTAGACTCTTCAAAAAAAATTGGTTGCATGAATACCTTGGAGAACAAGAAGGGTGGATCTGCGCATGAATGGCTGAGTGCGTGCGTGAATAGGGAAAAATATTGGAAACAGACTATTTTCCCCACATATATTTTCATGCGCCATGATTGACACATGGCTCTCTGGCCTAATCATTACATAAGCCTCCTAGATTATAATCACTTGGCTCACCAACCTATAAAACATGTTTACAATTCAGTTGGGGCTCAGACTTGGGATATTGCATTTCCATTCCCGAGTCTTCCACTTCCCCAGAGTGAAAATACTCTGAAGTACTTACCATGTTCATCCACGGATTAAATGGATGGTCAAGACTTAATCAAGTGTTGAGATGGATGACTCTCAACCAATTCAGAAATTCGGTGCTCCGAGATATTTCCATTCCCAATTCTTTCACTTTCCCATAGTGACAATCCTATGAAGTACTTACCTCTCCTCCCTCTATTTGATCTAACGGTTGAGAGAGGTTTTGAAGGGATCTCAAATCGATGGTATGTGTGCCTTCGCGAATTCAGGCTTCGACATTTTTCACTGACAGAAACTTGGACACCCCAAGAGTCACATGCTCTCGGAGATGCCATGACATGCTGACGTCACCTAGGGTGACGTGGACCCATGGAACATGTGCCACGTGTCACTTAAAAATGGAAAGATTGGGGTCCAAAAGGTACCAAATCCGAGTGATACATGTCCCCACATGGCACTCCTTCCACGTGGCATAAATCACATCATCTACAACACAGATGATCCACAATCACGGATCCATATTTGACAATCAGTGAGACCTCTTAGCTTTACACTTCCTGAATTTGGCACTTCGGGGCTCTGACGCTTCGGGGTTTTTCTCTACGACATACTTAGTAGTATCTAGAGTGGCCAAGTTCTGAAGCCCGAAATTCACTACCCTTCTACCAATGCTAGATATGACGGCCCTCAACACTCTCAAAGTCCTTCCCTCGATCTAACGTTCGACGGGAATTGCGGGACTTCAGCGCTCTAAGGCTCCGGGTTGTAGCAGTTCAACAAGGTTTAAAACTCCCAGAGTGAAAACTCTTGAAGTGGTCAATGCCAAGTGACCACGATTGACGGAGAAGATTCCTCTGTGCATCCTATCATATCGGACGGCTTACGAGACTTTGCGACTCTGGCCTTCAGCAGTTTAGGATTTTCCTTCCTTCTAAGATCGTTGAAGCGGTGAAGTTCTAAAATATTACCTTTCGTGCTTCGCCTCGATCAACCGTTGATGATCAAAAACCTAGATCTGATGGTTGGAACTTAACCTTTCCCAACCTCTCGTTTCACCTTTATCGGATGACCCTCATTCACCTGCCCTCCTATCCAATGATCCAGATCTCCCTTGATCCCATGGTGGTGATAGTTCCTAAATTCGAAAGGTATGGTCACGATTCGATGATCCCTTACAAAAGATATTTGACGCTCTGGTTTCTACATGGACTCTACAATGTCATTCCTCCTGAGCTGTACAATTTCAATGTCATAAATCGATCTCAACAACGATACTTTGACCAACATACCCATCCCATACCGGCCCGGTGTTTCAAACAGAAGCTCTGATACCAATCTGTAACATACCCAGCCTCCCACAGGCTGGGCTATGCCACTTAATCCGGCTGCAACACACCCAGCCACCAACAGGCGGGGCACATTTCAGTCCCAAGACTCAGTTCTCTGAACTTATCTCAAATTCAAAGGACTTCTCATTAATTTTAGAGGCATGAAAATCACATGCATAAGACAAGATCCATGCTACAACATAAAGAAGTAAACAACGTGCCATGCACAACAAATAACCAGTAGACATGCACATTAAAATACATTGCACTTATCTTTCAAGTAAACATTCACCAATTGTTTGTAGACAACGGACGTTCCTCCGGACCATAGACATTGTTGTTCATTTACTCTCAACAGAAGGTCACCCCTAAGCTAGGGCTATGAATCCACAAGGACGGGTCCTAGGCCAAATCTAAAAACACACAACATTTGGCTAACTAGATCTCAAGTTTCCCAACCTCACATCAAATCTGAATTTCCAGCTCTCTTTGCCCCTTAGCCTGAACAACCCAAAGAAATGAAAACCTTTCTCTTCCATGTAGTCCCTCAGGTTGTCCCACTTCTCTCCAGGGCTCAAGTGCTACTGATCAAGAAATCTCCCTACTGGAAACTCCAAGGATTCTCAGTTGTGGATAGTGTTGAGCACTCGACACACCCTAAAAAGTCTACGTAAAATCTCACTTTTTGGGTACCACTTGATCTTTTGGCATTGTCTGATATGAAAAATGTGTCCTTTGCTTATCTCTTTGGTTTCTCATTAAGTCTTTAAAAGCTTGCTTGGACATGTGAAAATCATTAACTTAAAAGACAAATATCTAAATTAGAGAAATGACAGTCAAAGTTTTCCTGGACACGCTTAAGGATTTCGGCATCGGGAAGGAATAAGTGTGAAAGAAAACGCTAGAGAGAATCAAAGTTGTCGAGCCCTGATCTTCGTCGGCGTCGGCAGACGCGAAATTTATTTTGCGACAAGCACCACCAAGAATATCATCGATGACCGAACAATTCAGCATCGGCGAAAGGTTAAAAGAATAAGCATTGAATGAAAAATGAAATAATAATTGCCGACCTCCGGGACGTTTTCGTCATCGGGAGTTTCGAAGGACGATAACCCTCGAAGAAACTACGCATTGATTTTTTGAACGTCGATCCCCGATACTCACCTGGCATCGGTAATCGCAATATCTATCTCAATTTAGTGTGATCGACATAAACAAAGTACTGAGTGCAACCCTTACCCACGAGATGAGTTCTAGGTTTTATTTAATAAGCCCCGAGTTAGTAATGCTACGTCAGCATCATTTGGCATCAGAAGTTTCTAAAGGAAAATATCAACGAACTTACAAAATAACTCAGAATAGCAGTAATTACAAAATCACATAATTACGAGAAGCTTGAATAACATGATAGATTTACGCGCAACAAGGAAACACGATGCATTCAACTGCTATGACTAGAATTCGTTCAGGCAAAACATTTTCAAAATTTCATTTATTAAGGTTCCCGTCGGGCTTAGGTTACATATAATAAACACTACCAACACCTTGGCACACTGACCCGGTTACATTGAGAATGTGAAAATTCTCACAACAAATAGGGAAAACTATCAAAACATACGTCACTTCTGAGAATACAAAACAAGGGTCCGCCCATCATGTATCTCCTGCACATGGACCTTCTCTTAGACTGCTCTGTGCGCCTTGCAATGTTCTTATGTTCTCCTCCTCCATCATCCTATGTGCTTCGTGCAGCTGCACAATCGTATCTTGTGCTTTTCAAAGCTACCTCTTGAGCCAATTTGTGCTTCCTTTGCAACCTGGCGGTGTTGATACCTCTTGGTTCTGCGCCGCCAATTGTCTCCGCAATTCTCTATTTTCTTGATAAAGTTCGGCTATGGCAAGTTGTGTCTTCTCCAGCTGTTGATTGGGGCTTTCAACGTTAGAACCCGATGCCCATGTCCTTCGCATTCGCCTCCCGCTTCCTCGACTGGTAGTCCTGACATGATCTAGTTGGGTAGCATGCATTATGAACTCCGCAGTGGCCGGATGTGCACTCAGCTCAGTCAAGATGTGGCTTCCTCCTACTTCCTTATTTTTTCTGGGCCTTCCCCTCCTCCACGGTGTCGACTTTTGAGAGGGCGTGGCCTCCAAAATGTGTCTTTCAGAAGAAATTTTCTCCACTTCGACCTTCGCTTGAGGTGCTCACATCGTTTCAGAGTGAAGGTAAGTACCTCCTTTTGAAACCTCGGAGACACTTGATGCCAATAAGAAAGAGTCCCATGCATGTTGGGTTTTAGACCTGGCGCTCCAGCTGCCTCACAAACCTTGTCTCGTGTTTTGAGTGGATCCCATGGTGCGACATCATGTGTGCTTAGACATCCACAACTGGATGAAGGGCCATGACACAGAGTTTGATATAATTGGACTCACAAGACCAGTCCCTACTTGTATACAAACTCGGCTGATGTGTACAACCCACACAGAACATCTAAGATTTATAGCAGAGTGGGGAAGTGAGACGAAACGTGCCAAGGAATACTCATACATTGGGATGGGGTGTTTTGAAGAATTAATGCGTCATATTTGCACGATGGATATGATCCAGGACATATGAAACACAGTCGATAGGAGTTGCAGAGAATATATGGTACAATCATTCTAATCTCTTTAATCTTCCCAGCCTCCATTATTAGCGAATGATGGTTGACACACTTGGTGATACTGCTTTTGGGGTAGCAACTTGCCTCGACCTGAGGCGTTTAACGACTTCCTTTATTACAGTATTCAACCTTTTTGGAGCTGGAGCACACGTTCATCTTCGGCATCCTTTCCATACCCCAAGGGGAAATCAGCCTCTAGAATGGCTTCGACACTCGTATTTGCCATACCTGATCTGCCATGCTATGGCGCGTGGATGTAACTCATCCAAACTGAAGAGCAGTGACGGTGCGGAGAGAGACACTACATGTCATTCAAAAGGTTATTGGGATCACATAAGTATTTAACAATCAGGACTAGCGAGCTCTACATGTACGCATCAATTTGTTTTTTCCGCTTACATCTTCCTATGTTTTGCTTGATAAGTAATTTCTAACTGATTTCAATCCTGATTGTAGGAAATATCCCTCCGACTACCGAACAAAGTTCACTCTGTAACCTCGCCAAGGAACCTGAAGGAAACATTGGGGTAAGATCAAGAAAGCAATGAAGGATATAGGACTCCCCGAGTTAGGCAACCCCGACAACTTCATCGACTTATGCGACATAGTCGGATCACATGCCAAGCAGGATTCACTATGGGTCAAAGAGCTATCCAAGGTGATTGATACGTCGCCAGGACAAGTGCAAAGATTTATGGAACATCCGATGAAGTCTCAAACCGTGCTACAGCAGTTAAACACCAGTCTAGTGAAGTACCAAGCGCATGGGGTGGAGATCAGAGGATTCTACGCGGCTCCGATGGAGAAGCACAAGTTCCCATGGGCCCAAACCTATGAAGAGTCGTTTATCAGTTGGTCTGAGTACGAGAGAGGTCATCCTTTCAAAGAACTATATTGATTTGACTGTTAAAGAAATTGTTAGAATATGACACCATGTGGCGTATTTTTCTTTGTTAAACTGCACTTAATCGTTGTTTTCAATTGAACTTTAGGTTATAAATAAAGACATCGACCAATTAGTTAAGGGTCGATGGTTGTGGAAAGAACTCTTTATTTATGGTTGTTAAGAATTATTTTGAAGTTGCTTTGAATTGAGAAGTCCTTCTAGACCAAAGACAAGTTATTTTCATCAACTTCATGTGTGATTGGACGTGGAGAAGAACTATTTCCTATCATGTTTCATGAATGATTCTGTAATGAGTAAGAGCAATTAATTTTGTTGTCAAGTTATCTGGTGCAATGTTTTGTTGTTCTTTGCTTTAATGATGAAGATGAATCGTTGTGTTATTATGTGATGAATGGTTCTGGTAGATGAATTATTTTTCTTGCCATTATCTCATTGCATATGTCTTTTCTTTCTGGTAGTTAGTATCTCAAGCAGTAATTGGATGCTCACATGGTTAATGTATTAGTGTTAGGCCTGTGGTATAAAATTGTCGTCTGCATGCTTGAGCAGTGGGTTATCCCAAGTTCAACCTCTTCCCCTTAGTTAAGCTTAATTCCATTTTTATTGCCAAGTTGGTTTATACCGGCTTACATCTCATATCGGTCCCACCCAAGAGAAAATATACAAAAGAGAATAGTTCAAACTGAAGGAAGAGCCTTCACAAGAAAACGTAAAGCCCATCGATAATTTGGTCGGATCGCAAGATATAGAGAACCATTCCACTATTAAACGTTGTAGAGTCTAATTGGGCCTTGGTGGCAGGTTTGGTTCCTACTGTTGAATCAAGGGATTTAAGGCCCATCAACAGAATTGGCGCTAGAAGGAGGGCCTGAGAATGAATGGTTGGATATATATTCTACAGAGTATTTCAAATAGCCTATAGATTCAAAACAGCCCACATGCATGGCTACTCATTCCCAAGACAGCCCACACACGTTGAGTACTCCAGAAATGAGTAACTCACCCCAGCCTGAGGAAGAACCTTTTCACCCTGAAATACCTTATGCTCTTCCTCACGAGGAAGTAAATCAATTCAGAAGAATCACAAGAGCCTACGCCCGACAGATCGATGCATTGTCCTTAGCTCCCATACTCCCTTGAAGAAAACAACAAAGTAGACCAGTGGTTAGTACTCCCGACGAGGTTTTCGTACACTCGGTAGAAGACTTAATAGATTTTTCAATTACTGAAATCCAAGAACCTCTTGATTTGATACATGAAACGCCAGTCAATGACGTCTCTGAACCGGATGATTTTTCATAAGAGGAGGAGTTTAACTCAGAGTGTGAAGATATGGAAGGAAATAACGACCATAATGAGGGGATCCCATGGTGCGACAGCGTGTGTGCTTAGACGTCCGCGACTGGATGAAGGGCCACAACATATATTTTGATAGAATTGGACTCGCAATACCACTCCCTACTTGTATACAAACTTGGTTGATGTGTATAACCCACACAGAACATCTAAGATTTATAACAGAGAGGGGCATTGAGACGGAATGTGCCAAGGAATACTCATACAATATGACGGGATGTTTTGAAGAGTTAACATGCCATATATGCACGATGGATATGATCCAGGACGTATGAAACGCAGCCGATAGGAGTTGCAAAGAATATACGGTACAATCATTCCAATCTCTCTAATCTTCCCAGCCTTCATTATTAGAGAATGATGGTTGACACACTTGGTGATACAACTTCAGGGGTAACAACTTGCCTCGACCTGAGGCATTTAATGACTTCCTTTATTACGATATCCGACCTTTTGGGAGCTGACTCGCACTTTTGACACACGTTCATCTCTGGCATCCTTTCCAAACCCCAAGGGGAAATCGACTTCTGGAATGGCTTCGACGCTCGTATCTTCCATACTTGATCTGCCAGGCTATGGCACGTGGATGTAACTCATCCAAGTTGAAGAGGAGAAGCGGCATGGACAGAGACACTACAGGTCATTCAAAAGGTTACAGGGATCATGTAAGTATTTAACAATCAGGACTAGTGAGCTCTACAGGTACGCATCAGTTTGTGTTTTCCACTTACATCTTCCTATGTTTTGCTTGATAAGTAATTTCTAAGTGATTTCAATCCCAATTGAAAGAAATATCCCTCTGACTACCGAACAAAGTTCACTCCATAACCTCGCCAAGGAACCTGAAGGAAACATTGGGGTAATATCAACGAAGCAATGAAGGATATAGGACTCCCCAAGTTCAGCGACCCCGACAACTACATCGACTTATGTGACATAGTCGGATCACATGCCAAGCAGGATTCACTATGGGCTGAAGAGCTAGCCAAGGTGACCGATACGTCGCTTTGACAAGTGCAAAGATTTATGGAACATTTGATGAAGGCTCAAACTGTGCTACAGCAGTTAAACACCAGTCTAGTGAAGTACCGAGCGCATGCGGTGGAGATCAGCGAATTATGCGTGGCTCCGATGGAGCAGCACAAGTTCCCATGGACCCAAACCTACAAAGAGTTGTTTATTAGTTGGTCTGAGTACGAGAAAAGTCATCCTTTCAAAGAACTATCTTGAGTTGATTGTTAAAGAAACTGTTAGAAGATGACGCCACGTAGCGTATTTTTCTTTGCTTAAACTGGACTTAGCCGTTGTTTTCAGTTGAAATTTAG
Source organism: Picea engelmannii (assembly GCA_009831015.1). Taxonomy (NCBI): domain Eukaryota; kingdom Viridiplantae; phylum Streptophyta; class Pinopsida; order Pinales; family Pinaceae; genus Picea; species Picea engelmannii. The sequence goes on from ML778760.1 coordinate 834,876, forward strand.
ATTATAAATAAAGACATCGACCAATTAGTTAAGGGTCGATGGTTGTGGCAAGAACTCTTTATTTCTGGTTTTTAAGAATTATTTTGAAGCTGCTTTGAATTGAGAATTCCTTCTGGACCAAAGAAAAGTTATTTTCATCAACTGCATGTGTGATTGGACATGGATAAGAACTATTTCCTATAATGTTTCATGAATGATGTTGTAATGAGTAAGAGCAATTAATTTTGTTGTCAAGTTATCTGGTGCAATGTTTTGTTGTTCTTTGCTTTAATGATGAAGATGAATCGTTGTGTTATTATGTGATGAATGGTTCTGGTAGATGAATTATTTTGCTTGCCATTTTCTCATTGCATATGTGTTTTATTTCTGGTATTTAGTATCTCATGCAGTAATTGGATGCTCACATGGTTAATGTTGGGTATGTGTTATATTATTTGCATGTGTGTGTGGGGGCGCGTCAGATATGACAACTGCATCTGATGATCCCTCATACTAGTGTATTGGCTGTGTCGTGTGTGTTGGGCTCTTTCCTAGGGGCGTCCCAACGGGGGGCAGGTATGCCCCCTGGTTACGTGTAGCGTTTGGCAACGGGCGGTAGCCCGGGGATGACAAGGTGCCCCGAAAAAAAAATTGGGCGATTTTTGCTATTTTTAGAAGTTTTGTAAATTCATCCCAGATTAAGGGATTAGGGTTTTGGTATCTACGGAATACCTAAAAACATTGTATATATTGTATGGTGAATGGTGAAATTCGATATAATGAATATAAGAAAGGTTTTCCCGATTGAGGGTTTCCGGTATAAAATCTTTGTGTACTCTATGTATGAGCCATTGATTAAATTATGTTTTTCTTAAGAATCTATATGCATTTCTTTACTTCACAGGTTTAAAACTTACATGTGGTATCAGAGCTCATTTTTGGCTTCAGAGGGACGCCTTTGTTGTTGAGGTTTTGGCTCGGTCTTGATAGATCAAGTTTATCTTGGATCTGTGATAAACCTGGGTTTAGTGGGAGCTTTTGCAGTGGTGATTTGAGTGCAGAAAGAGGAATGGTGAGGTCTTCTAGAATCGAGATAGAGAAGTTCAACAGTAAAAACTTTGAGCTATGGAAGCTGAAAATGGAGGACCTTCTTGTAGACAAAGAACAATGGATCGTTGTGGATCCTGGTACACAGCCTACTAGTACATCATCTACTAGCACACAGGCTACTGGTACACAACCTACTAGTACACAAACTACCAATACACCACCTACTGGTATGTCGAAGGAAGATTGGGAGAAGTTGGACGGAAGAACAAGGAGTATTATTCGACTCTGCTTGGAAGATTCRGTGTTGTTGAATGTCTCAGGAGAATCTACAGCCAAGGAACTATGGGATAAGTTGGGGAATTTGTATCAATCAAAGTCCCTGGTAAACAAGTTGTTTCTTCGAAAGAAGTTGTATCATCTTAGGATGGAAGATGGAGATTGTGTGACAGAACATCTAAATGCCTTTAATACTCTGGTAAGTCAACTTGGCTCTGTTAATATTACGATTGCAAAAGAAGATAAGTGTATTAATTTGTTATGTTCTTTGCAAAACTCTTGGGATAATCTGGTTGTAGTAATAGGTAGTACCACTCAATCTACATTGAAGTATGAGGATGTAGTTGCATCCTTGTTATCTGAAGAGATGAGGCGAAAAAGCATGGATGGTCACAGCACAGATGCTTTATTTGTAAGA
>ML778760.1:839096-891948 GCA_009831015.1 Picea engelmannii
ATGGATGTTATCAAGGAGGTGAAATCGCAGCTATCCTCCAAATTTGACATGAAGGATCTCGGTGCTGCTAACTTCATTCTAGGAATGGAGAATAAAAGAGATCATGCAAACAGGAAACTCTCGTTGAATTAGAGAAAATATGTTGAGACGATATTGCAGAGATTTAATATGCATGGAAGTAAACCGGTCAAGGTTCATATTCCCATAGGTGTAAAGTTATCTGCATATCAGTGTCCCAAGACACGAGAAGAAGAAGAGGACATTTCCCATGTTCTGTATGCCAGTGCAATTGGCAATTTGATGTATGCAATGGTTTGTACTAGACCGAACATTGCACATGCAGTGGGAGTTTTGAGCAGGTATATGTCAAAACCATGGAAGGAGCATTGGACAGCATTAAAGAGGGTCTTCAGGTATCTTCGTGGCACCACCAGTTATAGATTGTGCTACCAAGGAAGTATGGGATTGGACAGAGTGGTGGACATACATGGCTTTGTTGATGCAGACTGGGCTGGAGATCTGGATCGCAGAAGATCTAAAAGTGGGTATGTGTTTAACCTATTTGGAGGAGAAATCAGTTGGATGAGAAAAAGACAGGCTATAGTGGCACTCTCAACTACAGAAGTTGAATACATGGCAGCCACTCATGCAAGCAAGGAAGCAGTATGGTTACAAAGATTGTGTTCAGGTATTAGGTTGGTACAACAAGTAGTGAGATTAGATTGTGAAAGTCATAGTGCAATATTTTTGGCAAAGAACCCAGCTTATCATTCGAAGACAAAGCATATTGATGTTCAGTATCACTTTGTGAGAGAAATGGTTGAGGAAAAGAAGGTGTTGTTGCAAAAGGTTGACACTTTGAAGAATGTTGCAGATTCATTGACAAAGTCTGTGAGCACAGAAAAGTTCTCCTGGTGTAGAGTAACAATGGGCATTGTTTCCCTGGATTGTTGACTATATAATCCCCTGGACCCCTGGATGCAAATAAAACAACAAGTGGGAGAATGTTGGGTATGTGTTATATTCTTTGCATGTGTGTGTGTGGGCGCGTCAGATATGACAACTGCGTCTAATGATCCCTCGTACTAGTGTTTTGAATGTGTCATGTGTGTTGGGCACTTTCCTAGGGGGGTCCCAGAGGGGGGAGGTATGACCCCCCTGGTTACACACAGTGTTCGGCAACGGGCGGTAGCCCGGGGCCGATGCGGTTTGGGGCAACGCCCCAAAAAACATTTTGGACGGTTTTTGCTATTTTTAGCGGTTTTTTCTATTTTTAGCGGTTTTGTAAATTAATCCCGGATTAAGGGATTAGGGTTTTGGTATCTATGGAATACCTAAAAACATTGTATATATTGTATGGTGAATGGTGAAATTCGATATAATGAATATATGAAAGGTTTTCCCGGTTGAGGGTTCCCGGCATAAAATCTCTGTGTACTCTGTGTATGAGCCATTGATTAAATTTTGTTTTGCTTAAGAATCTATATAAATTGCTTTACTTCATAGGTTTAAAACTTATAGTTAATGTATTAGTACTAGGCCTGTGGTATAAAATTTTTGTTTGCATGTTTGAGCAGCGGTGTATCCCAAGTTCAACCTCTTCCCCTTAGTTAAGCTTAATTCCATTTTTATTGTCAAGTTGGTTTATACCAGATTACATTTCATATCGGTCCTACCCAAGAGAAAATATACAAAAGAGAATAGTTCGAACTGAAGGAAGAGCCTTCACAAGAAAACATAAAGCCCATCAATAATTTGGTCGTATCACAAGATCTAGATAACCGTTCCACTATTAAACACTGCAGAGTCTAATTGGGCCTCGGTGGCAGGTTTGGTTCCTACTGTTGAATCAAGGGATTTAAGGCCCATCAACAGACATCTCTATCCGAACTGCCATCAATATCATGCACATGAGCATCCATTTCGTCCTAGAATGATCAGTAAATTATATTGCATCCATTTAGCAATTCCTCTCATCTTCTAGCCATTGGTTTCCATGCTCAACCCAAGAGCACACGAAATAACCAGAATGAGTGAGGAAAAAGGAAGGAGAAAAAGAACAGAAGAAGAACCAGAGAGAAGAAGACCCAAAACAACCCCCGAGGGATGTTTATATAATTACATGATGACAAGAGCCACATGTCCTCCGTCCCAAGAAGCTCATGTAATCCCTTTTCTCCATAAAATCAATTATGGGTAAATAAAATAATAATAAAAAGAATGATCCCTTCAAGCTCCCTCTCTTGTGGAATCATAGCCCTCTATTTCTTTTGTCCTTGTTCGTCTTGCAGCCAGCTTTGTATTCTATTAATTTATATGAAGTATTACATTTCCTAGGCACTCTGCCCCTCTTCAACTTTACTAGCTCACCAGCCCAAGTCACAATTACATAATACATTCTAGTTCATAAGGGTTAAAACTGGGGTGTTATAGGGGGGAATGAAAATATGGGGGGAAAGTGAGAAAGGAGATGGATCCGTTGAGGAGGATCCAGAATTTGTTGAGATGAGGTGAGGAATAGGATGGACCTAAAAGAGCATAGGAGAGAGAGAGAGAGAGATAAAAGATACTCAATAAGAGTTGAATCAAAAAGGAAAGAGGAATAGAGAAGTGGAAGGAAGTTATCAAGTGGCACGCGACGAAGGGTCGAGCTTCGAATGAAGAGGAAGGAGACTACACCATSAGGAAGTGCAGAAGAGTGTGTTTCTCCAGAGAAAAGCACAGATGAGGATAGKCCCGCAAAGAGGTGTGGCATGGAGAGTAGGGTATCCAATGAAGATATCGATGATAGTAGTAGTAGGGGTCCAGAAAATGAATTTTGAACCCCTTGGATGTTTCGGAGTGCCTTTACTTCGGGGGAAGGTGAAGCGTAGAGTAGAGACACAGGAGAAGGAGAGGAAGATGGAAGATCCCCTAGTGGTGGGGGAGAAGAATTAGTGATAGTCAATGGTCTTGCGCGGCTACAGGTAGGAAACTCTCTGGGTCACCTCACAAGAAATGTTATAAGAAAATGGAGTTAACCCCCCTTTAAACCACCCCCCTTGTGCATTTGTAACCAAGTGTTGGATAGGCATTTTGGATCATTTTTGGGATCTATGCCAAAAGAAATCAAAGAAGAAAAGGTATTTAGAAGAAGGACCAAAGCATGCGACATGAGAGGACTAAAGGGAGTCAAAGTGTGTGATAACAGGAAGCGCGGTGGAGCGGTGTGCAAAAGGCAGAAAAAGGTTATAGACCGTCAGGATTTTGGGACATTTTTTCCACTTTGTAACAGGATCAGCCCTATTTTGATGTATAAATGTGTAATGGGTTTTGGGTAGAAGAGGTTATGAAGTTCGGAGGGTTGGACATGTGAAACGTTCTTAGTGTTTTTTTGGTAAGTTGAGTCGAGCGAAGGAAGAAGTTTAGAGGTATCACTAAGGATTGAAGCTCACATTGCATCAAAATGGCTAGGCAGGTTTGGGTAATGTTATTGTTTCATATTTTGTAGCCCAATGCTCTTTTGTAATACAATTATAAATGACTAATAAAAGAAGCCAGTCGTTGTGGACGTAGCCCAATTTGGGTGAACCACGTTAAAATTGTGTGTTGTGATGTGTTGTCTTCGCATTTAATGATGTTTAATGTTATGGTGCAATGATGTTATATGTTGAATGTAGTGATCATATATGATGTTATAATGTCATGCACTAAAGTATATAGTAATTGAATGAATGTTAAGTGGGAGAATGTTGCACATAGAATATATTGAGTTTTAAGTAATTGTTAGGTAATGGAAACTGTGCACATGATAAAATGGTAGTAAGAACATAAAGAATGCCTCACTTCCCCTCATAACTATAGAACCTTTGTTTTTGCATCCCCTCTAGATGTCTCGGGTGAGACTTCACTTTCTCTGTAGGTGATGCCAAAAGGGTTGGTATCTAAGGGTTTTGTTGGTATTTTGATGATTAACCTTGGGTCTTCCCACTGCAATTCAAAAAATGGTATGTCGACCATGACATAATAGATGAGAATAAGTTTCCTGAGTTAGTACCCATCAAGTTTTGGATAAATTCCATTAGTTTTGAGACTCATATGATAGTCATCGAGTCATAGATGTGGGTTAGGAGGTTGTAGAAAGTGGGTCTTCTAAACCTGTTTGACATACCCCATTTTGGACGGAGCCAGGAGATCAATGTGTGTGTAAAAATGTTGCTAATTTGTGTGCACAAGGGATACATGTGGCTAGACAAGACAGTTTCCATCGATACATATTTAATAGTGTGCATTATTGGTCTTCCATCACAAGGGGAGGACCCATCATTATTGTTTTGCGACAAGAAGAACGAAAAAGCACTAGTTGAGAGCATGAAGGAAAAATTTCTTACATTATGTGGACAACGTGGTTTAGACGTCACTAGCATATGCGACCCAATGGTAAGGTTTGTGAGGCAAGCCTTAGCCTACAAGTTGCTGAGAGAGTGCAGAAAAGATCAAGTGCCAACAGGAGTGATAGCGGCAACAGAAAGATGTGTAGAGTCCAAATAAACTGGGCGACATTTTTATTGAACCAATTTTGTATTGACTGGGAGGAAGCATAGGATAAGGAGACCGAGTTCCATTACTCATGGTTATTGATTATAATAGAACTATCGGCTTGGAGGTGTTGGTGTTTATATGATTCTCATCTCTTGATAGTTATTGCCTTATGATTGATAACAAGATTCACTTTTATACAATAGTTATCATAAAATAACTATACACTAAAAATATCAACTATAACAATGCAGCGGAAATAACAAGATCTAGAAATATTAACCATGCACAGTAGACACAAGAACACAAGATTTTATCCTGGGAAACCCAACCTTGGGAGAAAACCTGGCAACCTTTCTGTAGAATAATTTAGTCCAATATATTACCAGTACATCACCATCAATAGCCAAAATGCCATACAGAGAAGATACTCCCCAAGGCTAGCATCACCAAGACCTATCACCTCAATATTATGACCAAGAGCAACCAAGCAATAGTTTCTGCAAGTGTGGCACACTCTCCAAGACAACCAGAACCAAGATATAGTGAAAGAGAAAAAAAAACTGCAGTTGCAATTGCCTTGTGTTCAATGTTGTCTAACTATCCAAACGAAATGAACCATTCCTATATTTATACTAATATGGGCTCCAATCTGGGACCGACTTCTTATTTATGGGTCTTCAATTTCTTTATTAATTTCTTGTGGGGCCGACTTTTCTTCCTGGGTCTTCAACTTCTTCCTAGGGCTTCTTGTAATGGTATAGATGGGTCTTCTTGTACTTTCTTGTGGAAGATGACTGCTCGGAGTTGCAAATATACATTAGGAGGGAGCTAGATGATAGTTAGTTTTTGGAAGTTATGGAGAAGCCTTTTCTAGTCACGTGGTATCAAACATATGGTATACTACACATAAGGTGCGGCATATGGACAGTAATGTCGCATTTTATATTTATAAGGAAACTATCAGGGACAACATCTAGAGGACACCGCAAATACCACCCCAAGTGGTCGAGGCATATAATGCAGTGGTGCGCTTTAAGACAAGGTGTCACCACATGTATGTACAAGCAAAGAAGGACCCAAATCAGCAATGGTTTCCAAAAAAATACAGATTGATGAAAGAGGAGATGGGCCACATTATGGTCGATTGGGAAGATGAGTGGAAGATTCCACCAGCAAAATAAGGACCACCGAAGAAGAAAAACTTGAAAGTACATGATATCGACGAGGATGAAGAAGAAGGAGATGCACAGGAAAAAGAAAATGGTACCGGAGAAACAACACAGCAAACAACGTCGCGCGTAGAAAGAAAGAGGAAAGAACCAGAAACAAGGAAATCTAGACATCAACGGACAAAGTGCAAGGTTGTCAAGGAAGTGGCTATCTAGGCTTTAATTGAGGAATATTTGAATAAGATAGGTGACCAAGTGAAGGAATTCACAGATGGCGCGTTTCAGCGCGCAGCAAAACAGCAGGAAGAAATGAACAAACGCATGCATGAACAGATGGTTGAATTGCGCCAACTACTAGAAGCAACAAGCATCACATCAAGGTAATAGATGGAGGAGGAACCAACAAAAAGAACTACAAATATTGGGGAGGCAGGGTTAGTAATATCTCAGTCCTTAGCAGTCGTAGTAGAATGAAGATTTATTAAGCTCGCGACAAGGGCATTAGAGTTCCACACAAAAGAGATGCAAGAACATGCAAGGGCACTAGGTCAAATTAACTTAGTATTATCACAACTACCAATAGAAGTATTGCAGGAATTACAGATGAGCGTGATGCAAGACATGAACTTGTGCGTAGAGAATACATCCAGTGAGTTGGTGAAAGTTACGGCATAAAATTTTGCATTGGAGATGGAGTACAGCAAGATTAAGCAAGAGCGTGATGAGGTCGCACAGAAGGTTGAACAAATGCAGAAAGCATTCGAGAAGGTATACTAAGAACTCCTAAAGGCTCAAATAGAGAAAGAGGCCCTGATGGAATATCAAGTAACGAAGTTCAGTGAAGCTATTCATGGATTCTGTGCATGAATAGTCGACTTGGAAGTGTGTATGACACGAAGCACTCCACCTGAAGAGAGGGAGAAAAGGGAGAAAACCATGAGAACAGTGGTAGAAATCATAAAGACTCTAGAAGTAGAATGCACTCATATTTATACATAGACTATGGGCATCTGGCCCCAAAACCATGGTTACTGTAGTTTCTTTCCTCTATTGGATTTCTAACCACTAAACTTCCTGAGCTTTCAAACATAGCTAAGGTGTTCTCTCAACGCTCTCTTGGCCCTCATGGATGCTCTGAAACTCAAATTTTATCCATTTTGACAACAATTCATTCTGAAACTTTTGCTTCAATTTCCACTTATACAACCCATCTAGGCTCAGTGTTGAAAATTGAGTCTCTGATACCAAATTGTAACATCCTCAGGCCTCACAGGCCATCCTTAGGCCTCCTAGACCATCCTCAAGCCTCCCGGGCTAGGGAATGTCACAGTTAAACTCTCACACTTTGATACCAAATTGTAGCACACCTCAGGCCTCCGAGGCCGGGGAATGCCACAGTTACTATTTATCTTGTTTCTGATAACCCAAAATGTAACACACCTAATATTATACATGTTGGGTTGTGCCACACACATTAACTCTTGGGGAATTTAATTACATTGTAACATACCCAACCTACCCAGATTGGGTCATGCCTCCTAAAAACTTACAATAATTTCATTTGTATATAAATATATATTTTAATAGACAACACATTTTGCTAATACACAGATTAATGCGGAAATAACAGTAATTTTATACATACATCATATACATGCAATACTCATAAATATAATACATGTACAAATACACAACATGCAATTGAACACATAATTGATACTTATCATTTATAGAAGACCACCAACTGTGTGCATACCTTCCATGATCCTCCTAGCCTTAGACCACGTTGCTCATCACTCTCAGTAGTGGGTCACCCCCGAGTTGGGACTAAACTCCACCCAGGTAAAGGGATTCCTAGGCTAGGCTGAGACAACAGGAATTTACATAGTCAACAAGAAGTTACATCGTCCGTCGAGAAGGAAGATTCACGGTCGAGATCCTAAAAGGCGCACAACGAGAAGGCCTTTAATTAAGTGGCTTGTTGAGGTTGCACGGACCATCCACTCAACCACAGATTAAGACAGAACCATCTGATCTACGAGTATATAGATAATATGTACTTCGGCGAAATGTACTTCGAAAGGTTGAAAGATTGCAAAGGTTGGAAGTCCCGAAGGATGAAGTTCTGAAATAACAATGGTCATCCATATCAACCCTTGATTAAGTCATATCCATTGAATAAAGAAGTGTAAGGTTAGTGTATGGATTGAAGCTAGACCATTGATTTGGTTCCAAGACTCATTCTAACCATTGGATCCATCTGTTTGAGAGGTAATCATTTTGGGAAGATCAGACTTTGGAAGATTGAATGATTCTAAGAGAGAAATCGCCCGAAGGCCGAAGTCTGAAGAACTAGGTTCTAGCCTCCGGTCACTGGCTACAAACATATAAGTCATGAGATGCTGAGAACATTGCTTAAATTAATAAGCTTGTGGTTTTGCACATATGGTCATATGTAAATAGGTTTGAAGGAAGTGCCTCTGCAGAATTCAATTTCTACAATATTTGTAGAAGCAAGGGATCGAGTTAAAAGATGAAATTGATCCATATCTATGATCAATTTATGAAAATCCTTCAAGGTAAGGTTTGAATAATAACATAGGTTATGGTTAAGATAAATGAAGAGGTGTGATGGTCCAAATGAAAGGGCACAATGCGTTATAAATCACACTAGTTTGAAGATTATATAAACAAGAAAGAGTGGTGAGAATAAAGTGTCTATGCATTCCAGATCAGAAGATATATTAAATCACAGAAGCAGAGAGAGAAGCAGTGAAGATATGATACAAAGTTTTCTTGATTCAGAAATTAAGGGTGGTTGGGTGGTGCAAGGGCAGGTTGGAGCCTGCAGGGGAGTAGGTGTTTCCTTGTCAATTGTAGTTGACTAAATAGGGGGTTGTAACCTCCTACCAGTTGGTGTTGGTGAAGAAGGGTGTGGGTGCATCCTGATTAGTGGGTGTTGATCTAAGAGGAAGAACATATTCCTTCTATGTAACTTGTAAAACAATATTTTGCAGTTAATAGAAAATTTTTTGTGGTTTTCCCAATTGGGTTCCACGATAAAATATTGTATCAAAATTTTGTTTGCATTAACAAAAGAAAAATTGATAAAATTATTGTGTCACTGATTCACCTCCCCTCTTAGTGACAGGATCTGATCCTTCAATTGGTATCAGAGCGAGTCTCTTCACTAAATTTTTAAATCGCTTGAAGAGAAATATACATCATAATGGATCAGCAGTTGAAGATGTCATCAAAATTCCCCCTATTTGATGGTGAAGACTATGTCTTCTGGAGTGTTAGAATGAAAATCTATATGATGTCCATTGGACTGGAAGTATGGACATTAGTTGAAAAGGGATATGAGAAGACAAGAAGAAATTTTTGGAACATGCAAAGGATTTAAACACACTACAAGTTGGATTGAGTAAGTGAATCCTTACTAAAGTACTAAACGGTAATAATGCAAAACAGCTTTGGGATAAATTGGAAACTATATATGTAGGAGATTCCAAGGTAAAGAGGGCCAAACTTCAGACTCTTAAAGTACAATATGAAGGTCTAAAAATGAAGGGTGAAGAAAATATTTCAGAGTACTTCGAAAGAGTTGATAATATTGTTAATGCAATCAGAGGTTTGGGAGTAGAAGTGTCAGACAATGAGTTAGTTGAAAATATACTAAGAACACTACCTATCCTATACAATCCTAAAGTGTCCACTCTTGAAGATTGAGAGAATCTAGATAAACTCACCATGGATGAATTGTATAGAATCCTCATAGCCTATGAGTTAAGATTAGGTCATGAGAACCTTCCAAAAGGAGAGGCAGCATTCAAGGTGCTCAATATAACAAAAAATCAAAATCAAAAACCTCAACCCAACCATCATGAGGAATATGATGTAGAAGAAGCCAATTTTATTAAAAAACTTCAGAAAGGATCAAGGAGGTACAAAGGCAAGTTGTCATTCAAATGTTTTAATTCTGGAAAGGTTGGCCACTTTGCAGAAGTGTCCCTATCCCAAGGAGGACCCTAAAGATGAAGAAGACACAATTAAACAATACAAGAAGAAGGAAAAACCCAACTACAAGAAAAATATTTACAAAGGGAAAAATATTTTTTACTCAAAAGAAGAAAACAACAGTTCATCAGAGTCTAGTGACGGTGATGATGATAAAGTCTTTTTTCTAGGTATTGAAGAGCCTAATGAGATAGAAGAAATTGAGCATGAGGAAGAGTCAGAAGATGAAGTAGAGGTTAATATGGAAGAAGAACTTCTCAGTTCCTTGGATGAATTAAGAAGATACAAAACCAGATATAGACAGCTGAACATTTTTGTAGTTGAACAAAAGGAAAAACATGAAGAGAAATAAAAAGAGATGGAGAAACTCATGAGCTACCTGAAAAACCAAATCCTAGAAGAAAATAGGATGGAAGAAAGTTTGGAGAAGTCTCTTAAAGAGAAACAAATAACCTGTGAAATAATGGAGGCATAATTAGTTCACCTAAGAAAAGAACTTGATACGAAACTTATTCTAACAAGATATGAATATAGCTCTAGAATCTTAGATAAGATTATTACCGCACAAAGGGATTCAGGTAACAAAAATGGAGTAGGTTATTCTCAAGAAGAAAATCAAGTTAACTCAAAATCTTATGCAGTTGCTCTCCTCAGTACATTCAAGAAGAAAGATGAAGAAAAGACAAGTAATGATTAGAACTCCAGAGGACTACTTCCACCCATCAAGAAGGGATATAACACAACTCCAAAGAAGGTTTATCAAAACAGGTATCCTCACATTTTCGTTGGTTATTGCTTTGCATGCTCTAATTTTGGACACAAAGCTATGAATTCTAGAGCATATGGAAGGAAAAAATTGAGGGTTAAGAACTATAACCTTAAAGATCACCAAACAGTAAATAAAGTTAAAAGAAGAAATTATAACTCCTTTACACCTCTACAAGAAGGGAACCTAGAATGATTCAGATGTCATAATTATGGACATAAAGCCAGTAATTGCAGATTAATGGAAGTCTCAGAAAAAACAAAGTTCATTAGAGAGCAAAAGAAGCTTTGGAAAGAAAAAACATCAAAGGAGGAATGTCTTATTACCTTAAAAGCCCAAGATAAAGATGATCTCTGGTATGTTGACAGTGGGTGCTCAAAACATATGACAGGAAACAAGGACAAATTTTTGAACTTAAAGAAAAAAAAGGGTAAAGTTACATTTGGTGACAATGCTTCAGGTAACATACTTGGGAAAGGCATTGTGAGTCTGGGAAAAGACAAAGCCGAGGATGTGTTGCTTGTTGAAAAACTGAAACCTAGCCTATTAAGTGTCAGCCAAGCCTGTTATCAAGGGCACATTTGCATCTTTGATTCCCAGAAATGTGAGATTAGGAGAGAGGAMTCGGGAAAATTGGTTGGTACTGCTCCTAGATCTCCCGGGAATGTATATATACAAAATACAAAATTGAATGAGTGTCATATAAATTTAGTAKATGGAAGTTGTATATGGCATAGAAGGTTGGGGAACATTAACTTTGACAATTTAGTGAAAATAAGCAATCTTGGGGCAGTAAGAAACTTGCCAAAGATCACAAATCCCTCAAATCCTATGTGTGGACACTGTCAACTAGGGAAGMAAACTACRATAAGGTTCAAAACAAAAGAATACTCAACCTCAAAACCTTTAGAGCTTGTTCACACTGACCTATGTGGACCTACAAGGACCAAGAGTTTGCAAGGAGAGTCCTACTTTATGTTGCATTGATGATTTTACTAGAATGGGTTAGGTATGTTTTCTCAAGGAAAAATCAGAAGCACTTAAAAAATTCAAAGATTTTAAGACCCTTGTTGAAAATGAAAAGGAGAAAAAAATAAAATGTCTTAGATCAGAAGGAATAGGATAAAATGGGATTTTTGAGAGAAGGAATAGAGCAGTCCAGGAGGCTGGAAGGACTATGCTCAATGAAGAAAAATTATCTGACGGATATTGGAGGGAATATGTAAGCACAGCAGTATACATATTGAACATAGGTCAGCTTAGGATTAATAGTAATAAGACTCCTTATGAACTATGGTTTGGGAGAGATCCTTCGGTAAAATACTTCAAGGTCTTTGGAAGTAAGTGCTACATCAAAAGGCTTGATGAGAATCTCAGAAAATTTGATACTCTATATGATGAAGGTATCTTTCTTGGATATGCTTCTACCAAGAAAGCATACGGATGCTACAATCTTAGATTACATAAGATTGTTGAGAGTGCATATGTCAAGGTGGATGATTTAAAAATAATAAGGATCAAACATCAAGAGATTATACTTGACAATGAAGATGAAGATGATGATGAGTCAATTGGTACACAAGTAGAAGAAGTAGAAGCGAATAAAGAAGAAAGGGAAGAGGATGATATGGATACTAGTGAAGACGAGGAAGATATTCGAGAAGAAGAGATACGAGAAGAATCCCCAAGAAGAGACACAAAGACACCCTCAATAATGACTCAAAATAATCATCCTGAAGAACTAATTATTGGAAATAAAAGCGATGGAGTGCAGACAAGAAGACAATTGTTGTATTAGTCAGAAATAACACTTTTGTCACATATTGAGCCCAACTTAATCAAAGAGGCATGAAAAGATGAGAATTGGGTCAATTCTATGAATGAAGAATTGGACCAAATTGAAAAAAATCAAACTTGGGAACTTGTTCCAAGACCAAAAAATAAAAATGTCATTGGAACTAAATGGGTGTATAAAAACAAAATGGATGAGAATGGGCAAGTAATCAGGAACAAAGCTAGATTGGTATGTAAAGGGTATGCTCAGGTTGAAGGAGTAGACTATGAAGAAACATTTGTACCTGTGGCCAGATTAGAGGCAATTAGGATGCTCTTAGCCTTTGCCAGCTACAAAAAATTTAAAGTATACCAGATGGATGTCAAGTCAATATTTCTCAATGGAAACTTAGAAGAGGAAGTCTATATTGAGCAACCAGAAGGATTTCAATTTTTTAGCACTCAAAAATGCACCATCAAAATTTTAAGCACCTTCATAAATTTTGTGTTAGATTTTCCAAATTACTTTGGTCCTTTGCCTATGGTCATAGCCTCCCAATTCGTCATCGAGCCTTGACAATTTCCCATTAATTTCATTGGCCAAAGGTGGTGTGTGATCAAGTGTCCTAAATCAAACCTATCCTATCTACCAAATCTAATGCATATACCAAATCCCAACTCCATGCACAATTTAAAGAGAAATATTATGCAAATGGAGACTTTCCTAAAACAAAGGAGGTGCGCTACCGAATTTGCAGAGTTATTTCAAAGATGGCGCTACAAAATCGTCTATGTAGTATGTTCTGCGAGTTTGCTACCTTATATGGTACGAGAACTCCTAAGATGAACTTAACTGGGTGCTACCAAATCCACATGGATGTTTTGATGATGGGTGCTACCAATTCCACAGAGGCTATTTGAGGTGTGGTGCTACCAAATTCATAGAGTTTAATACAGGATCGGCGCTACGAAATGTGCAGAGTTATTTTGCAAGGATGCTTCTGCAAGTTTTGAGAGACTAAATTCAAACTTGGGTTATGAACAAATGGGAAGGTATTTTTGAAAACTGGAGGAGGTTTTTTTTTCATCACATACCAAATAAAAAAAACCTCTCTCGGTTTTTCAAAATGTGTTAATTTTAGAGATATATTAGACATATAAGTGACTCTATGAAATGTGCAGAAACTGTTTTACAACGGCGCTACGAAATTTCTTGTAGCGGTTACGGTTTGGATATTCGCCTTGTTGGGAGGTTGCCACCTATCCAGGAGGATTCTAATGGCTTTGAAAGGATAAGTTAGATCTAAAAGGAAAATTTCACCTAAGTTTTAGATCCATCAAAGAACTCATGCAGTGAGGTGGAAACAATTTATTAATGACTTCCAACAATTTCCTGAAAATTAGCAGTTTGTTGGATTTTTGTCACTTTGATTGTTGCCACCTATCTCCAAGGCTTAGAATCCAATGGAGGAGATGGGATTCGACCTCCTAAGGATATTTGGATGTTATTTTCTATTTAAGGAAGGATAGATCTCTTGGAGAGAGGTTGGAATGGTTAAGTTGTTTTTTACTAAGACCGGTTCTCTGGTTATGTACTGGACTTGAGAATTTTTTATTCATAGAAGTCAGTTTCTCTTATATCATATTGTTGCCTCTTATGCTGAATTTTTCATGATTGGAAGATCCACATGAGATTTTTATAGTTGTGTTATGATCAATGTTAGATTATAATACTATTATGATGTTCTTCAATGTTTTTTAAACTTTGAATTCAAGAAGATCTTGTGTTTTGAGTTTTTCACCCTTAGGCTACTTGAAGACCTGATGTCAATTGCAGACCTTTACATCTCCCTCACTAAGTATTCCTCCTATTCACTTTTACTCTCATTCACTAACTGAAGTTGATCAAGACCCCAATTGCTTGTACATGCTAGCCCAAATTTCTAAGTTTAAAACATTATTATTCTGAGTCTTGTCCATTTGACCTTTAAACACTCATTCACATTTACATATACTTTGATGGGTACTGGTCTTATCTTCATTGCACTTTGAGGCTGATTCTCAGTGCTAACATAAATGGCACGGTTGTCAAGGAACGGATTTGAGCAGATTGAAGAGCTCCCTGGGAAGAACAACATAGATCCCGCTCTTGATGGTAGACAAGAGAGGGATACAGAAAATTGACTGTAATCATCTACCTGGCGACTCCACCATCAGAGAATCCACTAGGGAGGATCATGTTGATATAAAGATGAAGGGGTAGAATTTTAAAAATAGGCATCATTTCATTAGTTTTCTACATGAATTGTTGTTCTTCTTTATCAGCCCTTTCCTATATTTTCCTTTACATATAAAGAGAATCATCTTCTGCTTTGTTTATTCGGATGATCATCAACCTTCCTTTATATATCCATCCTTGGAAAAATAAGACATGCCTTTTTCCTGTGTTGTAGATGTTGATCTTGTATCTTCACCTCGACCTATTCATAAGGATGAGCTATGTATTTAAATCCCTCCTGAATTGGATCATCCTTGTAACCTTGAGGAGGTTGAAACTAATTCAAATCTTTCTCAAATCTCATCACCTTATGTTGTTATTGTTGAACCTTGCCATCAGCTTGTTAAACCTCATATTCATCCCACTAGTTTTCAAACTAGAATTAGAGACAAGATGCTCAAACCTTTAAGGTTTCCATATTGCCTTCATCCTTATCCTCTTGATTTCCTTGAATATCTTCCTCGGTTCTCTAGAGAAGATCATGTTACAGCTGAGAGGCATTTGGAGGCCTTTGAGAACTTTCTTGATCAGCTTGAGATAGTTCATGATGATGTTACCATGAGGTTGTTCTCCAAATATTTGTTTGGAGATGTTGTTGTGTGGTTTAAAGGTTTGGGAACCGATTCCATTGGTTCTTGGATCAAGCTATGCAATGCATTTTTAAAGTATTGGGGTGAAAACAAGTCCCTTGATTTGTACCTCACTGATTTTTATGCTTTGAGGAGAGGAGAGAAAGAAGCTCTATCTGTCTTTAATAGAAGGTTCTACAACATTTATCATGACATGCCCTTGGATATCCGGCCTACAGAGACTGTTTCCATGGTGTTCTTTTTTATGGCTCAGTATCCAGAACTTGTCCTTCTCCTGAGAGAAAGAAAGTCTTCATCCTTAAGAAGCTTATTTGAAGATGCTCAAGAAGTTGAGGAGAACATATGTTCCTCCAGGATGATCCAAGAGCAGGTTTCCTTTGAAAACCTGCATGCATATGAGCAAGAGGATTGTCAGTATATTTTAGATTAGCAGCAAAGATGTAAGTATGATTCACATTTGGAATCAGATTCTTCAACATCTGCAAATTTTTCTATGGACAAGGATGCATGTCTAGTTTATCATCATTTTTCAAAACATGTTCAACATATTATAACTGATGATTGCATAAATATCTATATGTTATTGGCTTATCATAACTATCAGTGTGATTTAAACCCGATTGTACCACTATATTGTGATCATCATACTGAAAGCAAAGAGACTGCAATTGTTGATGATCAAAATCTGATCTCAAGGGAACCAGAAGGTTGTTTGTTTTCAAGAAAAGAGGAATGTATGTATGAGCAGTTGTCTTTTCTCAATCAGCAAGTTTCCAACCATGGTCTCAAGGATCCAATTGCAACTTATATTGAGTCATATGTTTCAGATTGTCTGGAATTTCCAGTTTTCATTCTTTCACAGGTATTCATGGGTAAACATGTTTTTTCTGAAAGAATTTCTATCTCTATTTTCAGACCTCTGTTATTCTCTATTGATCAGTGGTATGGATGGAATTCCTTCAGTCATGAAGTTTCTTGAATGGTTACTGTGGAAATTTTCCTTTACTTGAGCAAGTTGTCGATCTCATTAGGGTATGGTAGCATAGGTAATAAGCTCGCTTCCTTATCATTTGCTTTCCTTTAGTTTCTAGCGAGTCTTTCAGTTTCTTGAATAAGTGGCAGTCTTTTACAGTATTTAGATGTTGGTTGCACAGATGACTCCATAGCCCAATAGATAAGGCGACTAGAACTGCTAAAGTTCTTGGAAGCCTCACAAGGAGGCCTCCATCCCAGTTGGAGCCAATGTTAGCACTCAAAAATGCACCATCAAAATTTTAAGCACCTTCATAAATTTTCTCTTAGATTTGCCAAATTCCTTTGGTCCTTTGCCTATGGTCATAGCTTCCCAATTCGTCATCGAGCCTTGACAATTTCCCATTAATTGTTTTGGCCAAAGGTGGTGTGTGCTCAAGTGTCCTAAATCAAACCTATACTATCTACCAAATCCAATGCATATACCAAAGCCCAGCTCCATGCACACATTAAAGAGCAAGCTTATGCAAATGGAGAATTTCCTAAAACAGAGGCAGTGCGCTACCGAATTTGCAGAGTTATTTCAAATATGGCACTACATGATCGTCTATGTAGTATGTTCTGCGATTTTGCTACCTTATATGCTATGAAAACTCCTAAGTTGAACTTAACTGGGCACTACCAAATCCACATAGATGTTTTGATGATGGGTGCTACCAATTTTGCAGAGGCTATTTGAGGTGTGGTGCTACCGAATTCGCAGAGTTTAATACAGGATCGGCGGTACGAAATGTGCAAAGTTATTTTGCAAGGACACTTCTGCAAGTTTTGAGTGACTAACTTCAAACTTGGGTTATGAACAAATGGGAAGGTATTTTTGAAAACTGGAGGAGGTTTTTGTTCATCACATACCAAATAACAAAAACCTCTCTCGGATTTTCAAAATGTGTTATGGTTAGATAGATATTAGACATAGAAGTGGTGCTATGAAATGTGCAGAAACTGTTTTACAACGGCGCTACGGAATTTTCTGTAGCGGTTACGGTTTGGATATATGCCTTGTTGGGAGGTTGTCACATGTCTAGGAGGATTCGAATGGCTTCTCAAGGATAATTTAGATGTCAAGGGACACATGCACCTAAGTTTTATCTCCATCAAATACCTCATGCAGTGAGGTGGAAACAATTTATTAATGACTTCCAACAATTTCCTGAAAAATAGCAGTTTGTTGGATTTTTGTCTTTTTTATTGTTGCCACCTATATCCAAGGCTTAGAATCCAATAGAGGAGATGGGATTAGACCTCCTAAGGATATTTGGATGCTATTTTATATTTAAGGAATGAGAGAGCTCTTGGAGAGAGGTTGGAATGGTTACGCTGAGGCTCCATTATTGTAATATTTTTTACTAAGACCAGTTCTCTGGTTATGTACTGGACTTGACAATTTTGTATTAATAGAAGTCAGTTTCTCTTATATCATCTTGTTGACTCTTATGATGAAGTTTTCATGATTGGAATATCCACATGAGATTTTTATAGTTGTGTTATGATGAATGTTAGATTATAATACTACTATGATGTTCTTCAGTGTTTTAAACTTTGAATTCAAGAAGATCTTGTGTTTTGAGTTTTTCCCCCTTAGGTTTCTTGAAGACTTGATGTCAATTGAATACCTTTACATATCCCTCACTAAGTATTCCTACTATTCACTTTTACTCTCATTCACTAACTGAATTTGATCAAGACCCCAATTGCTTGTGTATGCTAGCCCAGATTTCTGAGTTTAAAACATTATTATTCTAAGTCTTGTCCATTTGACCTTTAAACACTCATTCACATTTACATATACTTTGATACATATTGGGCTTATCCTCATTGCAGTCTAAGGCGGATTCTCAGTGCTAACACAATTAACTAACAAAGGAGACTATGTCTGGAAACTAAAGAAAGCACTCTATGGACTAAAACAACCACCCAGAGCATGGTATGAAAGGCTAGATTCTTATTTACAAGTACAAGACCTAAATAGAGGATCAGCAGACAACAATATTTATTGTAAAATTGTTGATAATAACATGATTATTGTGGAAGTATATGTTGATGATATTATATTTGGCAGTGATGATGAAAAAATGAGTAAGGACTTTGCTAGGAGGATGCAGCAAGAATTTGAAATGTCCTTGCTTGGTGAACTGAATTTCTTTCTTGGATTACAAATAATACAGTCCAAAAGGGGATTTTTTATCCATCATTCCAAGTATGTTAAATATATGCTTAATAAATTCCAATTAGAGGATTGCAAACCTATTAGTACACCTATGACAGTTGGATGCAAACTAAGCAAGGAAGATGAGTCCAAAGTTGTAGACCCAAAACACTACAGATCAATGATTGGGAGTTTAATCTATGTAACATCTTCCAGACCTGATGTCAAGCAAGTTGTTGGGATGGTGGATAGATTCCAAGCAGCACCAAAAGAGAACCATGTTCAAGTTGTGAAAATAATCTTTAGGTATTTGAAAGGAACCATAGATCTTGGTTTGTGGTACCCTAGCAAGGATTCAGTCACTTTAAAATCCTATTCAAATGTAGATTGGGAAGGTTATGTAGATGACAGAAAAAGTACAAGTGGATAAGCATTCTTCTTGGGAGAATCATTGGTAGCTTGGATAAGCAAGAAATAGTCCTCAATTTCTTTGTCTACCACTAAAGTTGAGTATATTGCAGCAGCATAATGTTGCACACAAGTGGAATGGATGAAACAAACCTTACAAGAAATAAAAATAGTGTTTGTTGAACCCACTACTATCTACTATGATAATACAAGCGCTATAAGTCTCTCCAAGAACCCTGTCCAGCACTCCAAATCAAAACACATTCCAATAAAATACTACTATTTAAGAGATCAGGCTGAAAATAAGAACATTAAATTGGAATATGTCCGAACAAAAGAACAGGTTGCAAATATTTTCACTAAACCTTAAGCAGAGATGTATTTGAATATCTCAGGAAAAGATTGGGAGTAGTTCCTCTTCCAATCTAATCTCACAAAAAAATAATGCATCAATTGGCATCAATTCAGGGGGAGACAGTGATCAAATTTAGGAGGAGTCATTTAGTTATGACAAGAAAAGTATGATTGCAGGAGAAGTTACCTGAGTTCAGATTCTAGTTAGTAACATACAGACAAACAAATATTTACCATAGGGGGAGCAATCCTTTTCCATTGATGTCAAAGGGGGGGAGTAACTTCATAGATAAAAGCATCATCGCAAGGGGATTTTGTGTATGAAGTTAGAGTGTTTCCCTCAATGACAAAGGGGGATATTGTTGGACATATTGTCATTGATGTCAATAGCTGATGTCTTTACGTTATAATGATGACTTGGTATGAACAAAGAAATCCATGTACAGAAGGACTAAAAAATTAAGAGCTCGGGAGGGTTAGCGACTGAAGATCAGAAGCTCAGAAGAGATGATGGAAATGAAGCTCATAAGGGAAATCACAGTGTAGAAACATGATTGGGATCAAAATCCCCACAGGACAAACCAGGACCATTGGATACGCAAGCGTTAGATCAAGGGCAGGGATTGATTGTGGAGCGCGAAGGGAGAATTAAACGACACGCTATTTCCAATCCCACAATTAGTCTAGATTGTCAGATCTCATCGAAACAAATATCAACGACTATGGTTGATCCACCAAATGATCATATTAAGTCATGATCGTTGGATACGCAAGCACCAGATCAAGGGTGGGGATCGATTGCGGAGCGTAAAGGGATAATTAAACTATACGTTATTTCCAATCCCACAATTATTCTAGATCGTTAGATATCATTGATTCAAAGATCGACGACTATGGTTGATCCACCAATAATCGCACAAATTCAATTGTGGAGTTTGAGCGATGAATTAAACCACACGCAAGTTACGGTTCTGCAATCCATATCGACCGTTGGATCAAGTTAAGCGGAAATATAGGATAAGAAAAGACGAAGACCGTCTGATACGAAGTCCCAAAGTAAATCAGGACCGTCTGATCTATTCAAAGCGTGCCAAGGTAGCAGATGGTCAATTTCGGCACTGACCACTTTAGCGAAATGGGGTTGAGAACAAGTAAGATCACCTGAAGGACGAAGTACCGAAGCAAATGTGAATCGTCTGATATGAAGATCACTTCGGGAAATCTCACTCCAAGAGAATTGGGAAGTGGAAAAGCAAATAAACCCGAAGTCCCGAATTCTTGAACTTTCGTCAGCCATCGGATCTTAGGAGCACTTCGAGATCAATGATAGCCATCAGATCAAGGTTTCCTAGCAGCAGTCAACTTCGGTGCTGACCACTTCGGCGAAAAGGGTTCATAACATATTAGTTCACCTGAAGGCCGGAGCTCTGAAGTCATGTGGTACACACGTTGAGAGCCCACGTCATCATAGTCCACATCGGCAAGGACACATGGTGCATTAAGATGGTGAAAAGTGTCAAAGTCCAGTTGGCATTTTAGACTACGTAAGTCACAAATTAGGGTGACACGTGGAAAACGGAATTAGGGTCCATGTCATCTTGAGTGATGTCATTAAGACATGTCACTCCAGGTTTACAGCCTCCAGGGATGTTCAGCTTCTCCTACTAGACAAATGCCCAAAGCACCGGAGTTTCGAAGTCATGAACTAACGCTAGTCGTAGATATGAGATCCTCGAGGATGAATCACGATTATTAGATCAAGCACAGTGGAAGGATATAATAAGGTGTACTAAACAACTTACAGCAAGTGGTCACCACGGTGTAATGACTTATTCGGTAGTTAAACCTTTGGGGGGATTGAACTACTTCATAGTTCGAGTATCCCGGAGTCCCAGAGAGCTGAAGCTCCGAAGCAAGATCTGGCTGTCCGTCAAGAAGGAAGATTCATGATTGATATCCTAAGAGGCACACAATGAGAAGGCCATTAACTAAGCAGTTTGTTGAGGTTGCACGGACCATCCACTCAACCACAGATTAAGACAGAATCATTTGATCTATGAGTATATAGATAATACGTACTTCGGAAAAATGTACTTCAGAAGGTTGAAAGATTGCAGAGGTTGGAAGTCCTGAAGGATGAAGTTCTGAAATAACGATGGTCGTCCATATCAACCCTTGATTAAGTCATATCCATTGGATAAATAAGTGGAAGGTTAGTGTATGGATTGAAGCTAGACCATTGATTTGGTTCCAAGACTCACCATTGGATCCATTCGTGTGAGAGGTAATCACTTCGGGAAGATCAGACTTCGTAAGATTGGATGATTCTAAGAGATAAATCACCTGAAGGCCGAAGTCCGAAGGCCGAAGTCTGAAGGACTAGGTTCTAGCCCCCGGTCACGGGTTATGAACATATAAGTCATGAGGCACTGAGAACATTGCTTAAATTAATAAACTTGTGGTTTTTTGCATATGGTCATATGTAGATAGGTTTGAAGGAAGTGCCTCTGCAGAATTCGATTTCTACAATATTTGTAGAAGCAAGGGATCGAGTTAAAAGATGAAATTGATCCATATCTATGATCAATTTATGAAAATATTTCACGGTAAGGTTTGAATAATAACAGAGATTATGGTTAAGTTAAATGAAGAGGTGTGATGGTCCAAACGAAAGGACACAGTGTGTTATAACTCACACCAGTTTGAAGATTATATAAACAAGAAAGAGTGGTGAGAATAAAGTGTCTTTGTAGTCCAGATCAGAAAATATATTAAATCATAGAAGCAGAGAGAGAAGGAGTGAAGATATGATACAGAAGTTTTCTTGATTCATAAATTAAGGGTGGTTGGGTGGTGCAAGGGTAGGTTGGAGCTTGCAGGGGAGTAGGTGCTTCCTTGTCAGTTGTAGATGACTAAATAGGGGGTTGTAACCTCCTACCAGTTGGTGTTGGTGAAGAAGGGTGTGGGTGCATCCTGATTAGTGGGCGTTGATCTAAGAGGAAGAACATCTTCCTTCTATGTAACTTGTAAAACAAAATTTTGTAGTTAATAGAAAAGTGTTTGTGGTTTTCCCAATTGGGTTCCACGATAAAATTTTGTGTTAAAATTTTGTTTGCATTAACAAAAGAAAAATTGATAAAATTATTGTGTCACTGATTCACCCCCCCCCTCTCTGTGACAGGATCTGATCCTTCAATTAGGTCTTATAAACCTGTTAGATATACCCCATTTTGGACGGAGCCAAGAGATCAATGTGTGTGTAAAAATACTACTAATTTGTGTGCATGAGGGATACATGTGGCTAGACAGGCCAGTTTCCATCGATACATATTTAATAATGTGCATTACCAGTTTTTCATCGCCATGGGAGGACCCATCATTATTGTCTTTTGACGAGAACAAAAAAAAATCACTAACTGAGAGCATGAAGGAAAAATTCCATACATTCTGTAGACATCGCGGTTTAGACATCACTAGCATATGCGACCCGGTGGTAAGGTTTGTGATGCAAGCCTTATCCTGTAAGTTGTTGAGAAAGTACAGAAAAGATCAAGTGCCAACAGCAATGATAGAGGAGGCAGAAAGATGTGTAAAGGGCGTCCAGATAAACTGGGCGACATTTTTATTGAACCAATTTTTGATTGACTGGGAGGAAGCACAGGATAAGGAGACCAAGTTCCATTATTCCTGGTTACTGATTCTAATAGCGGTATTGGCTTGGAGGTGTTGGTATTTATATGATTCTCAGCTCTTGATATTTATTTCTTTTTGATTAATAACAAGATTCACTTGTATACAATAGTTATCATAGAATAACTATACACTGAAAATCTCAACTATAACAATGCAGCGGAAATAACAAGATCTAGAAATATTAACCATGCACAGTAGACACAAGAACACAAGATTTTATCCTGGGAAACCCAAGCTTGGGAGAAAACCCAACAACCTTTCTATATAAGAATTTAGTGTAATATATTACCAGTACATCACCATCAATAGCCAAAATACCATACAGAGAAGATCCTCCCCAACGCTAGCATCACCAAGACCTATCACCTCAATAATATGACCAAGAGAAACCAAGCAAGATTTTCTACAATTGTGGCACACTCTCCAAGACAACCAGAACCAAGATATAGTGAAATAGCACAAAAACTATAGCTACAAATGCCTTGTGCGCACTGCAGAAGGAGATGTCTGACTGTCTGAATGAAATGAACCAGTCCTATATTTATACTAATACAGGCACTAATCTGGGATCGACTTCTTATTTATGGGTCTTAAATTTCTTTATTAATTTCTCGTGGGGGCAACTTTTCTTACTGGGTCTTCAACTTCTTTCTGGGGATTCTTGTAATGGTATGGATGGGTCTTCTTGTACTTTCTTGTGGAGAATGACTTCCCGAAGTTGAAAATATCCAACAGGAGGGAGCCAGATGACAGTTAGTTTTTGGGAGTTACGGAGAAGCCTTTTCTGGTCGCGTGATATCAAACCTATGGTATACAACACATAAGGCGTGGCATATGGACAGTAATGTCTCATTTTATATTTATAAGGAAACTATCAAGGACAACATCTAGAGTACATCATGCATACCACCCCAGGTGGTCGAGGCATATAATGAAGTGGTGCGCTTTAAGGAAGGGTATCACCACATGTATGTACAAGTAAAGAAGGACCCAGATCAACAATGGTTGCCAAAAAAATACAGATTGATGGAAGAGGAGATGGGCCACATTATGGTCGATTGGGAAGATGATTGGAATATTCCACCAGCAAAGAAGGACCACCGAAGAAGCAAAAGTTGGAAGTACATGAGATCGACTAGGATGAAGAAGAAGGAGATGCACATGAAAAAGGAAATGGTACCAGAGAAACAACACAGCAAACAGCATCGTACGCAGAGTGAAAGAGGAAAGAACCAGAAACAAGGAAATCTGGACATCGACGAACAAAGCGCAAGGCTTTGAAGGAAGTGGCTATCTAGGCTTTAATGAAGGAATATTTGCATAAGATAAGCGACCAAGTGAAGGAAGTGGCTATCTAGGCTTTAATGAAGGAATATTTGTAGAAGATAGGCAACCAAGTGAAGGAAGTCATAGATGATGTGTTTCAGTGCACAACACAACAACAGAAAGAAATGAACAGATGCATGCATGAACAGATGGTTAAATTGGGCCAACTACTAGAAGAAGCAAACATCACATCAAGGCAATAGATAGAGGAGGAACCAAAAAAAATCACTACAAATATTGGGGAGGAAGGGCCATTAATCTCTTAGTCCTTAGCAGTCGCAGTAGAATGAAGATTGATTAAGCTAGCGACAAGGGCATTAGAGTTCCCCATGAAAGAGATGAAAGAACATGCAAGGGCACTAGTTCAAATTGACTTAGTGCTATCACAACTTCCAATAGAAGTATTGCAGGAATTACATATGAACTTGCACACAGAGACTACATCCAGTGAGTTGGTGAAAGTTATGGTAGAAAATGTTGCATTGGAGATGGAGTACAACAAGGTGAACTAAGAGCGTGATGAGGTCGTGCAGAAGGTTGAACAAATGCAACAAGCATTCAAGAAGGTATACTAAGAACTCCTAGAGGCTCAAACAGAGAAGGAGGCCCCAGTGGAAAATCAAGTAACGAAGATCAATGAATATATTCAAGGCTTTTGTGCATGAATAGTCGACCTGGAAGCATGTATGACACCAAGCACTCCACCTGAAGAGAGGGAGAAAAGGAAGCAAACTGTGAGAAAAGTGGTAGAAAGCATAAATACTTTGGAATTAGAATGCACTCATATTTATACAGAGACTATGGGCATCTAGACACAACTCAGTGAAGATAAGGAGAAACGGGAAATCAGTCAGAAGATCCAAGCTGCGCAGAAAAAGGCACAGAAATTTAAAGACGTGATGGACACATTACCTCCAGTTGAGGTGGTAATAGCGATGAATGAGAACAGAATGATGTATTTTGAAATGAATCAAATAAGGGTGGAGCATAAGGCTCATGCACAACAAATAGAAGTACTATAGGATGAATCATACGGAGTGATAGCAGCCTTAGAAGCAACTCAAAGTATAATCAAATAGGCAGTTGTTGAAGGTGTTGAGAAGATGCAGGCTTGGATCACTGCAAACAAAGTGGACCAAATTTTGCAGAAATAACTATAGGTCAAGGAGAAGGCAGCAACAATGAAGGATACCTTCAAAAAATTCATGGTGCACTGGAAAAAGGCTTGAGTGGCTCGGGACGAGCCACAAGTGAGTGTTGGGGGCCTGTTGGATAGGCATTTTGGATAAGTTTTGGGATCTGCGCCAGAACAGGTCAAAGGGGAAAAAGCAGTTATAAGAAGGACCAGAGCACACGATGGGAGCGGAATTAAAGGAGTCAAAGCTTGCAATAAGAGGAATCGCGATGGAGCGACGTGCAAAAGGAAGAAAACGGTTATAGACCATCAGGTTTTTGGGACACTTTTTCCACTTTATAATGGTGTTAGCCCTATTTTGATGTATAAATATGTAATGGGTTTTGGATAGAAGAGGTTCTAAAGTCTGGAGGGTTCGACATGTGAGAAGTTCTTATTACTTTTTGGGTAAGTTGAGTCGAGCAAAGGAAGAAGTTTAGAGGCATGACTTAGGAGTGAAGCTCGCACTCTAGTAGAACGGCTAGATAGGTTTAGGTAATTTTATCGTTGCATATTTTGTAGCGTGTGCAAATGTAAGAGAATTATCAATGACTAATAAAAGAAGTCATTCATTGTGGACGTAGCCCAAGTTAGGTGAACCACGTTACACCTGTGTCTTGTGATGTGTTGTATTTTCATTTTATGATGTTTAATATTATCATGCAATGATGATATATGCTAAATTTATTACTCATATATGATGTTATAATGTTGCGCACTGAAGTATCTAGTAATTGAATGAATGTTAAGTGGGAGAATGTTGCTCATAGAATATATTAAGTGTTAAGTAACTGTTAGGTAATACAAACTGTGCACATGAGTAAGTGGTAGTAATAACATTAAGAATTCATCACTTCCCCTCATCATTGCAAAACCTTGGTTCTCGCATCCCCTCTAGATGCCTTGGGTGAGACTATGCCTTGGTTCAAAGTAGATAATGCGCTTAAATATCTTCTGCACAGACCCTTGAAGAAGTCTCGCTCCGAGACACTATAAGACTAGGTACAATCTACTGAAAAATTTGTAATATAACCCCCCAGTATACTACTCAACCAAAAATATACTACGTCAGAAACCTTATTACTTATCGTATTGAGTTGTCTAGTCAATTCAGGAGTTCGGTTTCTCAGGGCTTCAACTTTGTATTGTTGGAATACTGAGAGGGGGGGGGTGAATCAGTATTAGTAGTTTTCCTTCTTTAACCACAATATAAATCTTCAATTATATTCAATCAGCATTCAATATACCATCAGTGCCATAAATCAATTCATAAAAAACACATAAACACAATACACCGAATTTTTACGTGGAAACCCAATGCGGGAAAAACCACATAATGCTTTTCTTATTGTCAAAGAGTACATTAATTGGAAGCACCAATTTCCTATTTCTCCAGCTACAAATAGAAGGAGGATCCAACCCCATATTTATAGGCTGCAACCTAAAGGAATCTCCAACTCCCTAATTTTCTAGCTCCAACTAGAAGGAGGCTACAACCCCCTGTCCTTGCCTCGTCCAACCACCATGGAATATAAATGTAGAACAATATGTTGTTGGATAGTTGGTTTAGATTGATGGACATTTGGTTTGGATGGTTGGTTTTCATTGATGTCAAACCTTGGAGAGTGATATCAGATATTGTTGTCAACCCTTACAGATTAATTTCAACCCTTGGAGAAGTCTTGTAGCCCAAATGTATGATTATGGAACCTATGTTTGTTTGAGGAATTAAGACATGAAGATCAATGATTTTGCAGGTGAGACTATTTTGGATGGATAGTACATGTCATTCAATTTTTGGTGATATGTGGTACGTCACATAACTCCTCGCATTTAAAGAGTTATGGCTTTGTGAAGTTGGAGGACCCTCAAGAATATTCTAGAAGCCCCTAGAAGGTCAACATGAAGTCAATTATTCTAGAAGCTCCCAGAAAGTCATAAATAATTTTGCTAGTCAAAGTGGTTATAAAAAGAAATTAATTATGGGTAAAGTAGTTGTAAAAAAACGTTTTCTATTCAAATTGGTTGCAACAAGAAATTAATTATGGGTAAAGTAGTTGTAACAAGAAGGTTGACTAGTCAAAGTGGTTGCAACTAGGAGTTAATTATGGGTAAAGTTGTTGAAGTAAGAAAATAATTAAAAATAAATTAGTTGCAACAAGAAGTGGTGAGTTTACTAATTATGGGTAAAGCAGTTGCAAGTGGGTAAAGTAGTTGAAAGTGGGTTAGCCCTAAAAAATGGAAGTTGGGTAAAACAATTAGAAGATAACCCYTATAGGAAGGCACTTCGAGAGTATAAATAAGAGAGAAAGAGACTCCTATTASCCCCTATTGAGAATATTGAATATCTATACGTTAATAAGGTAACCAAGGAGATYTGAGGAAAATTTCAAAGGGAAGGTGAAGTAAATAAGGACGAAAATACAAGGGAGGATGAAGTCTTTTAATGATGTGTTCTAAGGTATGTTATTTACAAGGAATCTCACCATTTTCGCACTAACTTTTTTTATATAATGATTTCGATAGAAAATATTGTAGGCTATTGAGAATACATATCAAGGTACCTATGGTATAAATTTCAGCTTCTGGGCCATTGTATTTTGGGAGATACACTATGTGGAAGATAGGTCTTTTGACTAGTCCTGAAACTAGTTTTAAACAGGTGTTCCGGGTAAAACAGTCATAACGTCTTCACAGAATATCCAAATTCAGTGAGACAAAATGCATTGGATAGATTATAGGTTTTAGTATGTTGTGTACAAGTTTTAGATACATATATCAAATATTTCATGTGTGGAATGCTCTACAAGTTCACTCTCTAGAATAAGCCATAATTAAGCAAGGTCTGTAATTTTTGCTATAACTCCATTTCGGGGATGTTCCATGAAGTGAAATTTCGAAGAATTGTAGACAAGACATTGAATAATATTGTGTACAATTTTCAGACCTTTTTTCATTATAGGTATGGAGTTATGCTTATTGAAATTTGGGGTTGTTGAGTAATCCAAAAACTAGTCCCATGAGACTAAGGTAAAGTTTGATGAAGATGTTATTATCTTGTTGCTGAAGTTGAGGAAGGTCTACAGATATGTGATCGCATACATCAGGGCCATTACAGAGTTACAGGTATGTTTATATGCATGTTTTGAAGGTTACATGTTGATGATGTTATGGTGTATGGCATGATTGAGACATATCATGAGTGATATGGTATATTGTTGAGACACATTTCTTTGGTATGTGGTTGAGATACTTGTTGGAACATATAGTTGATGAGTTGGCACATGCATGAAGTGTATGGTATGGTGATGTTGGTGTATCCTGATTAGGCATAGTTTTATTTATTGTTGATACATGATTGGTACATGCTTGGTACATTGTTAGAGGCACTTGTTGGTAATCTCATTGGAGACATTTGTGTAGTATTGTTGCCACATGGTTTATGGATGATGTGACATATATGACTTGGTATGCATTTAGAATTACATCTTGATTGTGGTACATCTTGTTGATGTTTGTGAGTAGTCTTGGTTGATGCACATCTTGGTGATATTGTGCATATGGTTGAGAGTTCTCTTAGTGATTGATCTTGGTGAGTAGATATGATTTGGTTGATGAGAATGAGGTGATAGTTTATTTGTATAGGTTGGTACAGGTTGTTGGTACATGTCCTGAAAAGTTGTTGGTACAGATTGTTGGTACAGGTTGATAGTGATAGAGTGATAGTGTCAGTGGTTGATTCAGTGGCAGTGACAGGTTATCTACATTTGGAATTTATATTTTAGGGCAGCAAGACTAGGCAAGGAAAGGGGGTTGTAGCCTCCTTCCAGTTGGAGCCGAAGAATCAGGGAGTTGTAGCTTCCTTCAGGTTGTACCTTGAGAACTAGGTGATTGTAGCCACCTTCCAGTTGGATCCAGAGAACTCAAGGGGTTGGAGCCTCTTTCTAATCAGAGCGAGAGAATTAGGGAGTTGGAGCTTCCTTCAGTTTGGAGCCTGGTAAAATAGGGGGTTGGATCCTCCTTCTGGTTGGAGCTAGAGAATTAGAATTTGGTGCTTCCTTGAATGTAATTCTTTGACATATAATAAAATCATTATGTGGTTTTCTCCCGCATTGGGTTTCGATATAAAATACCTGTGTATTGTGTATTGTGTGGATGTATCTATTATTATTCATTATGCACTAATGGATGTTAATGTTTATGATGCAATAATATATTGATGATGAACTGATGAACATTGTTGAATAGGTTAAAAGAATATACATTGTGCTTAAAAGGATTAATAAGTGGTATAAATTGCTCATTATTGATTCACCCCCCCTCTCAGTAATCCAACAATTGGTATCAGAGCGGATTCCTTTAGGAGACAGTTTAACCATGAAAGGATATCATGGAATATATTGAGAATGGAGTACCATTGTTTAATGGTGAGAATGGTCTAGAGTATGAGATGTGGAGCATATTGACAAGAACCTTTTTAAAGGCACAAGCATATGATATTTGGTATTCATTTGTGACAGGATACAATGCTACAAAGAAAGCAAAGACTACAGCCAAGAAGGAATTGAAGAAGAATAGAAAAATAGTAATGGATTTCATCCGGGAAGGATTACCTGATCCAGTAAGAGATAAGGCTAGAAATTGTTCATCAACTAAAGAAATTTGGGATAAGCTACATGATATCTATTTTTCTCCCATCACAAAGTCAGAGAATACAAAAGAATATGCAGGTACAGAACAATAATAAAGTGTAAATGTGTTGAACCTACACAGAATAGATCTAGTTGGGAATTGACATACATAGTTGCAAAGAAGATAGAATAAAAGAGAAGCGGGAGAGAAAGAATGGAAGAATTCTCATTAACCAAATGAATGAATGATAATTTACACATGATATACTATGTATAACTCAACCAATGCACATTGGAGGAGAAGCCAATGCACCATAGTGGTGGTCTAGAGTGATCTGAACACACACCAACAGTTACGGGAGTAAACTGCCACCTAGTCTAGTCTCTCGGGCAGTTACGGAAGTGAACTGCCACCTAGATGAGTTAACTAGTCTATCATTCTTCAGTTAGCTGACCGAAACAGAGTGAAGTGAGGAGGAGATCAGGGAATCATGAGTAATGTGCTAGCCTGGTGATGATCCCAAGGACAATGTGCATTAGTTGGTGATGATCCCAATGTTGCATGGTGATAATACCAATGTGGCATCTAGACTCCACTGAACTCATCAAACTGAAGTGAAAATTGAAGAGAATATTCTCCTAGAGGAATATTCTCCCCTAAACTTTAGGGGACTAGATAATGACTAATAAACATAGGGAAAACCTTAGGAAAAATAAATCATAGGTGTTTGTGAAGTACTCCAACAGAAAGATGTTCACCGTGTCAGACAGATTCAGAAGAGGAAGAGTATGAAGAGGTAGAAGTTGATTATAGAGAACAATTTATCAGTGCAATTGAATATCTAAGGATTGAAAGAAAAGAAAACAAGTCACTCCGGAAAAAACTAAATAAGATGGAAGAATCACATAATTCCAACACCAAAGATGTAGAGCAGATGATCATGATGTTAAAAGGTCAGCTAGAAGAAGCTAAAAGGAATGAAGAAACTCTCGAGGATCAGAAGCAGTATTTGGAAGCCAAAATAAAAACATAGAAGGAAGAAGCAGAAAAGAGAGAGTAGATACTGACAGATCATCTCAAGGAAATAAATAACGATTTAAATAAGCTTGAAGCAGATTTCAATCAAAAAGAAAGAAAACTTGAAGATGAAATAATCGCATTGAAGATCCAACTTGAAGAAGCAAAGAGAATATAAGGAGTCATGAGGAACGCGATGATGAAGAAAGAAGAAGAGGTGGAGACGCTTCAAGAATAAGTTTTCATGTTGAGAGTAAAAGTTTTCAAGCTCAGCACAAATGTTTAAGAGAAGCCCTCCAAGTTGCCATAAAGGAAGAATGAAGAGAAGCCAAAGACTTATGCAGAAGTCACTAAAGATTTGGTGGAGAAGGAAGAATGCAATCCCTTGAAGAAGAACATTCCAGAACTACAAAAAACTCAATAAGAATACTACATAAGAACATCCTCCATGTTCAAGCCACAAAGAAGCCTCAATCATGATCATGATCAATCAAGGCTAGAATTTAGAAGGACTACACCACAAAGAATATCATTCACTTCCAAATCTATTTTATGCTCATTGTTTTTATTGTACTAAATTTGGACATAAGGTTGCAGATTGTAGTGCTTATGAAAAAAACTTTCACGCAAGAAATGCTTATGTGGCCCCACATAACATTGAATGTTACAAATGTCATAACTATGGACACATAGCTCGTGATTGTAGAAGCATGATTGATACTTACATAAAAGAAAACATTGATATCAGATATAAGAAAGTATGGAAAAGAAAACAAGAAGAACATGTGAATATTGGCAATAATACGATATGAAGACAAATCTACAAAGAAAACGAAATATGTCAGAAACAGAATGGTTTGGAGAAAAAATGAAAGAAAGGAAGGACATGTGAATAAATAATAGGTTCAAGAGATTGTACTTTTAGGAATTATAAAGAAATATCAATCCATAGGGAGAAAGGGAGAATTCAAATTTCAGAGAGATGATGACTCTACAGACAAAGAGGAAGATGACTCCACATCAGAGAAGGTATTTTTTTGAGCCATCCGTCTTGGAGACTCCCAGGTAATATGAATATGAGATAGGGGGAGTCTATGCAGTAGCTGAGACAGATCAAAGAACCATCCTTCGAGAAGCTTACTGTTGGACATATCGATCACACTAAGAGGGGGTGTGAATCAGTGTAGGGCTCTTTTTCACTTCCTTTCACAAAAACTCCTTAGTTAGCAATCACAATTTACTCATCACTTATTACTGTCAATTTATAACTAGTTGTATGTAAACATATATTAGCAACAGAGATCATCAATAATCCATCACCACAAAGAAAACAAAGAACACAAGATGTATGTACAATTTTTCTTTTTATTATTGACTACAATCCTTGGGGTTTTATCAGCAACAACTAAATAGAGTATCAACTCCACAAGAACACCAGCTCCCAATGCAAGACTCAGCTTACACAACTCAACACCAACTGAGAAGAGGATTCAATCCTCAACAGATACCAATATGTCAATAGGTATGTGACCTATTAGTAGTGCAGCACACCTATGTATGCTCCCTACCAATAGTGCAGCCCGCATATGTATGCGTCCTATCTGTACTGCAGCCTGTGTATGCCTGTTGAAGAACTAGGGTTTTCTCTCTCCATGAAAACTCAGATCTTCTGCAGCCTCTGTCACATCCACTTATTCCTTTCATTGTCCAATCTGTAACATAACCAATCACAACACATCTATGTTGTCCAATAACTTACTCATGCTCCTCAACCATACAATATGAATGTTACTTAATCATGTATAAGTAACCAGTATACTATGGAAACCATATTAGTACTGAAATATAAGAGTGTTGCTCACTCAGTCAATCAACCAACATAAACCATATCACAACATCCATACCAAGAATGCCTTAAGTATTCACCATAATCAAAAGTATCTACCATGACAATTATGTAACCATACCAAAAGCTTCTATGACAGATCTGAGCCCATAGAATGTCGATCTGGAATTTGCTTCAGACTTCAGGAACCTGGCACCAGCTCTCACTCAAGTCTCCATGACTCTCTCCAACTGTACCTGCTCTAATCTCCTTCAACCCACATGTGTACGCGTCCTGCCTCACTGCAGCCTGCATATGTATGTGCTCTGGCTCACTGCAGCCCGTGTACTCCTTCGAAAACTAAGGTTTCTGAACTTCTGAAACTTTCTCCGTCAAGATCTCAGACTTATGAAAACTTTAGTGCATCCATGAGTACCTGCAATGAATCTTTCACCCATAATAGATCTTCAATATTCTTAAGAAATATGCTTAGACAAGAGACCCTTGCTCTCTTATTTATACTCTCCAAGTAGATTCCTTTAGAAGCATCCACTTAGCCACTTTGTCGACATATCCACTTTGTCCACATAACAAACTTTGTCCACTTAGCCACTTTTTCCACATAGCCACTTGTCCACTTAACCTACTTTGTCCACATAGCCACATTTTTGCATATAACCAACTTTGTCCACTTAGCCATTTTGTCTACATTGCCACTTGTCCACTTAACCCACTTTCCTTATTTTAGGGTTAACCCACTTATAACCACTTTCCATAATTAGTAAGATCTCCATTAACTTTATTATTTAAATAATTTATTTTGCATCATCTTTGACTTATAGTACACTCATCACTTCACTTTATTATTTAAATAATTTCTTCTTTGTAAACACTGTGACTACTTTGACCTTTTGGGGCTTCTAGACAACACATGAGTGTCCTCCAACTTCACAAGACCATAACTCTCTAACCGTGAGGAGTTATGTGACGTTCCACATACCATCGAAAATGGAATGACAAGAACTATACATCTAGGATAGTTTCACTAACAAATTCACTGATCTTTATCTCATTACTCCATAATTAATCTTGGGTTCTCTAACCATACTTCTAGGTTGAATCAAACGCAAAGCATCTTCCCGTGAGGGATTTCACCATAAGGGGACCACTTTAGAGTTCATCAATTTGTACTTCCTATCAATTATGAAAATACAATAATGAGTCATCTTTACATCAATCCAATTGGAATAACTCATGACAACACATCAATATGACATTGTGCATTTGTCATTGATTCCATGCATGACCACATGATCCAACGATCAATACATTAATGCATCAATACATCTATGCATCATATATCAATGATGACACATTGATCCATATTCATCTATGCATGAATCCATCTATGCATCATATATCAATGACAATACATTGATCCATCTTCATCTATGCATGACATCATCTATGCATCATATATCAATGACAACACATTGATCCATCTTCATCTATGCATGACATCATCTATGCATCATATATCAATGACAACACATTGATCCATCTTCATCTATGCATGACATCATATAACTATGACTCCACTTGACATTAATCCATTGACAACAATGACAATGAATGATCCATCAATCACTACATCAATATACTATGACAAGACATTGTTCCTTTGACATCATTGACAATATGATCCAAAAATCTCCCCCTTTGGCATTTATGGCAATACCAACATTGATGTCAACACCAAGAATTGATGGAAACATGTAGGCATGGCATTTCTCTTCATCAATAGTCATCTCATTCACATCAATGTGACTATCTCTCCCCCTTTGACATCAATGGAAAATGGTAGTTCTATCCTTGGGGTTGCTCCCCCTGCCTGGATGTCTTTGTTCTTCCCCTAAATAATCTCTCCCCTTTTGAAAAAGGGATATCACTATGATGTAATGTCGATTACATATCACTCATGCTCCCCCTGTGACCATCGCTCCCCCTGGAACCATGTATTTGTGCTCTTTCTCCAAGTATTTACCTTTGCATCTGATAAATCTCTCCTCATGGAATCATGGGAAGAAGAATGACTCCCCCTGTGGGTATGTCTCCCCCTATCTTCTCTGCAATATGGACAATATGCTACCACTACAATATGCTTTTGTTACAAATGTCACTGCTCAACTAGAACATAGATCAACTGCTCAAGAATGATCTGCTCTTCCTATGACAATCCTTGGACCTGTTCATGCATCAAACTTGTGCCATACCATACATAATGAATAGAGAATCATGAACAAAACATCAACCATGTACATCATGTGCCATATTGTGTGCCAACCATGCACAACACCCATGTACATCAATACCATACAATATACCATAAGATATCATCAATGGAGTGTATCAACCATATGCCTCTACCAACATGCCAACCATGTGCCTCAAACAAGTGTTATATCACTCATGATATGCCTCTACAATGAACCAAGTGCCACAACCATGTATCTCAACCATCAAGCATCATAACAAGTGTCTCAACTATATCATCCCATACATCATGTATCAAAGCAAGTGCATCAACCATGCACCAAACCTCAACAAGATGAACTAAAATCAAGATGTGTTTTCATACATGTATGTCATATCAACCATAAACCATGTGCCAATCATATTGTTAACAGGTGCCTCTAATGATGTACCAAAAGTGTACCAATCACGCATCAACTATAGATCAAGCTATGACTCATCAATGATGTACAACATAGCCACCTCATCGACTCATCAACTACATGTCCCAATATGTAGCTCAACCACATGCCAAATGCATGCACCAAGATATCCAACAAATATGCCTCTAACAATACATCATAAGATATATCAATGGAACTCAAATATGTACCAGCCATGCACCCCAGTAGATCTACCTCAACCACCATTCACTGCAGCAAATATTAAGCATCCAAAACTACATGTACTAGAAGTGTGCCTCAATAGATCAATGATATATCTAGCTAGCATCATCATGATGTATCTCATAACCAAAGTCCCATAACTTCACTGTCACAACCAGCATTGTTCCTCAACAGAAAATGCCTCAATCCATACTCTAGAGTTAGTATAATGCATCAAGGATAGACTTTCAACACTCAACCATATGTCATCACCATACATACATCAATTATATATGCCAACATGTAATCATGAAAACCTGCAACAAACCATGTCATACCCTACAACAAACCATGTCAGACCCTGCAACACGGATTTATACCATCACACCTAGCTGCAACTTATTTGCATAGCCTACTTTCCAAGGATTTTACCACATGTACGTGACCTACTATACAGACAGCTCGGGTATGTACGCGACCTATTTATAGGTCAGCTCGCGTATGTACATGGTTGTTATCATTGTAACCCATGTATGCTTCAGAAGATGTCAAACTTGAGCTTGTCCCATGGCTATCATTATGTTTTGGTTGTTTAGTCTTCTTTACCCACTTCTGAAGGTGTCCTGGCTTCTCATAGCTTTAGCTATGAGCTTCCATTTTTTTTAAATTGTCTTCCTTCCTAGCTTCATGTGTTCTTCTTGTCATGTTGTAATAAGAACTCATCATGAACTATCTTCTTGTGTTCCATCAATCCTAGGATTTGTGACCAAATCCACTACAGCTATAGCATCTCATGGTGTGACAATGAGCAACAATGTGTCCTGCTTGATTACATCTCTAACACCTTAGGGTGTTATGAAATATTTCATTATATTTCCTTGCATAATATCTGCATTCCAAATATTTATGATCATATTCATTACATGAGTAAAAATGACCATGAAAATAATTTTCATACATTTGCTTTGGTTTCCATCTTGAAGGTGTCTCCCTTCTGAATTTGCTTTGAGGTGTAAAGATGGCTTCTTGATGTCTTCCTTGCTTTGTTCTTTTGAAAGTTTCCTTTCTTTGTGTAGATGGTTGACTTGCAATATTATTTCCATCTTTTGAGAATGAGGGACTTACCTCATGCTTATTTGAAGTGATTGCTTCAAAATGCGTAGCTTCTTTGTTGTATCCAAGACCTGATTTATCATTTGGTGATCTTTGACTATACAAGATTTCATTCAAGATTGTTGAGCTATTCATGAATTTGTTTGACTTCTCTACTTTCTTTCTAAGATCGACAACTTCAGCTTCCAACTTATGACATGACTCTTCCTTTTCATTTACTTGATTCTTTAATAGTTCCTCTACCCTTTTGGATTCTTCAATTTGGGTCTTGAGATTGACATTAACTTCAAGACTTTTTCTAATCTCATCATCTTCCTTCTTATTTTATTCTATTTCATTCTTTGGTATTTTGATATCTTCTTCTTTTTCTTCTAATTGAGTATTTTTCCTTTCTTCTTATTCTTTGAGAGTTTTCTTTAATGCCATGGTATATCTTGAGTACTTTTCTAGGACTTCATTGGTGTATTTTTCAATATATACAAAAGAAATTGAGTTATGTCCTATTTCATTGCTAACATCTTCTAACTCATATAAAACTTTAACTTTAAGTTCCAACAAATATTCCTCCTCAACTATAGGATAACCGTCATTTGATTCTACACAAACTTCTTCTATATTTTCTTCTTCACTTGTAGAGAAACATTCAAAATCATCACACTTAGAATTATTGCAATCAGGAGATTCTTTACCTTTATTGATCTTGATAGAATTGTCTTTGGTGTCTTCCTTTTTTCCTTGGTATGTCTTCTCTAGCTTTAGCCATAGATCCTTGGTGGAAGTGCATTGTCCTGTGCTTTATTTGACAAAACTTGAGAGTCCATTGAAAACAGTCTTGAGAGACAATGCATCATTCTTCTTTTCTTCCTTTTGAGCTACAAACTTTGACTTATTATTCAATGGAACTGATCCACATATAGTTTCTTTCCAAACACCTCCTCCTTTTGCTTTCAAATACCCTTTCATTTCTATTCTCCATGCTGAATAATTTTTCTCATCAAGGATTGGAACTTCATCATTCATTTGTGTGTCCATGGATCTCCTCCAAGCTTGTTAAGGCTTATAGTGAAGGCCTGCTCTGATACCAATTGTTGGGCACACTAATCACACTAAGAGGGGGGGGTGAATTAGTGCAGGGATCTTTTTCACTTCCTTTCAAAAAAACTCCTTAGTTAGCAATCACAATTTACTAATCACTTATTACTGTCAATTTATAACCAGTTGTATGTAAACATATATCAGCAACAGAGATCATCAATAAGCCATCACCACAAAGAACACAAGATGTATGTACAATTTTTATTTTTATTTTGATTATGGAATACAATCCTTGGGGTTTTATCAGCAACAACTGAATAGAGTATCAACTCCACAAGAGCACCAGCTCCCAATGCAAGACTCGGCTTACACAACTCAGCACCAACTGAGAAGAGGATTCAATCCTCAAAATATACCAATCTATCAACAGGTAAGCAACATGTTAGTAGTGCAGCACGTGTATGTACACGCCCTACCAATAGTGCAGCCCATGTATGTACGTGGAATATATGTACTGCAGCCTGTGTATGCCTCCTGAAGAACTAGGGTTTTGTCTCTCCATCAAAACCCAGATGTTTTGAAGCCTCTGTCACATCCACTTTTGCCTTTCACTGCCCAATATGTACCATAACCAATCACAACACATATATGTTGTCCAACAACTTACTCATGCTCCTCAACCATACAATATGAATGTTACTTAATCATGTATAAGTAACCAGTATGCTATGGAAACCATATCAGTACTGAAACATAAGAGTGTTTCTCACTCAGTCAGTCAACCAACATAAACCATATCACAATAGCCATACCAAGAATTCCTTAAGTATTCACCATAAGCAAAAGTATCTATCAAGACAACTATGTAACCATACCAAAAGATTCTATGACAGATCTAAGCCCATAGAATGTCGATCTAGAATTTGCTTAAGACTTGAGGAACCTGGCACCAGCTCTCACTCAAGTCTCCATGACTCTCTCCAACTGTACGTGCTCTTATCTCCTTCAACCCACGTGTGTACGCATCCTGCCTCACTGTAGCCCGTGTATGTACGCGCTCTGGCTCACTACATCCCGCGTACTTCTTCAGAAACTAGGGTTTCTTCCGAAACTTTCATCGTCAAGATCTCAGACTTACGGAAACTTTGATGCGTCCATGAGTACCTGCAATGAATCTTTCACCCAGACTAGATCTTCAATATGCTTAAGAAATATTCTTAGACAAGAGACCCTTGCTCTCTTATTTATATTCTCCAAGTAGCTTCCATTAGAAGCATCCACTTAGACACT
The DNA here is from genome assembly GCA_009831015.1 of Picea engelmannii. Classification (NCBI taxonomy): domain Eukaryota; kingdom Viridiplantae; phylum Streptophyta; class Pinopsida; order Pinales; family Pinaceae; genus Picea; species Picea engelmannii. The sequence goes on from ML778760.1 coordinate 878,156, forward strand.
TTGTACACATATCCATTTTGTCCACAAAACAAACTTTGTCCACTTAGCCACTTTGTCCACATAGCCACTTGTCCACTTAACCTACTTTGTCCACATAGCCACCTTTTTGCATATAACCAACTTTTTCCACTTAGCCATTTTGTCTACATAGTCACTTGTCCACTTAACCCACTTTCCTTATTTTAGGGTTAACCCACTTATAACCACTTTCCATAATTAGTAAGTTATCCATTAACTTTATTATTTAAATCATTTCTTTTACATCCTCTTTGACTTATAGTACACTCATCACTTCACTTTATCATTTAAATCATTTCTTCTTTGTAAACACTTTGACTACTTTGACCTTTTGGGGCTTCTAGACAACACATGAGTGTAAATTCTAACCTTGTACAATGTCTATTGTAAACAGATATTCAGAAAAGAATAGAAAATATACAATGGCAAATGAAAACATTACACAGAGATTTTTCCCCTGGAAACCCAAACCGGGAAAACCATCATATATTATATTCATACATTGTGTTACATTGTTTACAATACAATATACATATAGGAGCCAGCGGCATCCAAGACCTTAACCCAATGACCTGGATTAGTCCAAAACCCTAATTCCTTAACCGGAAATAGAAAACCATCGGCAAAAAACCATGTGTCGAAAAACCACCTAAATATCATGTGGTCCCGGAAATATGTCGTCCCGGTGCGAAAGAATATAACACATACCCAACAATGAGGGTCTTCCAACTTCACAAGGCCATAACTCTCTAACTGTGAGGAGTTATGTGACGTTCCACATACAACCGAAAATGGCATGACAAGAATTATCCATCTAGGATAGTTTCACTGAAAAATTCATTGATCTTTATCTCATTATTCCATAATTAAGCTTGGGTTCTCTAACCATACATCTAGAATGACTCAACCACAAAGTGTCTTCCCGTTATGGCTTTCACCATAAGGGGACCACTTTAGATTTCATCCATTTGTACTTCCTATCAATCATGACAAGACAATAATGAGTCATATTTACATCAATCCAACTGGAATAACTCATGACAACACATCACTATGACATTGTCTCTTTGTCATTGATTCCATGCATGACCACATGATGCAATGATCAATACATTAATGCATCAATCCATCTATGCATCATATATCAATGACGACACATTGATCCATCTTCATCTATGCATCAATCCATCTATGTATCATATATCAATGACAACACATTGATCCATCTTCATCTATGCATGACATCATTTATACATCATATATCAATGACAACACATAGATCCATCTCCATCTATGCATGACATCATATAACTATGAATCCACTTAACATCAATCCATTGACAACAATGACAATACATGATCCATCAATCACTACATCAATATACTATGGCAAGACATTGTTGCTTTGACATCAATGACAATATGATCCAACACTTACAAAGTTTGAGTAGACAGACTCAGAGTATTCAGTTAGCAGAAGTATAGTATGACAGATTGATCAGTTGGAAAATTACACCATAGATTGTTCCAGACATGCAGAGTTTGGTTTATAGATAGACTAGACCAGTGGACACAGTTGACATTTGATGATCGGTTGCAGCAATGAAGAATTCATGATAGTATAATGACAGATGGGTCAGCATTGTGGATAGTTAAGTAGCAGATTCATGGACAGTATGAACAGAGATGGATTAGAAGATTTGGACAGATATATCATAGTGGATGAGAGCATGGATTCATATATTGGTTCAGAGAGTGGTTCGAAGACTGATTTAGAGATTGGTTCAAAGATAAAGGAATATTATCATAATGGATGATAATGATACAAGAATATTTGAATGCTTATTCTTGAATGCTTTTTATATATGTCAATCGACTACACAAGGAAGCAACAATGCACAAAAACTCCAAAATTAAGCAGGTACAGGAATCCCTACAATTTTTCTACACGACATCTTGCAGAGAAGTCAAAGGGAGAGAAACAGAAGCAGGAAGACAGGTAGAAAGATCATTCAGAAAAGTTTTTAGAGAGAGAAATAAGAATAGAGGTATGATTCCAGGAGGAGAGATGATAGAGATTATAGCAGAGGGAGAATTGGAAGACATTCCATCAGCACTGCATCAAAGTGATACCCTTTGTCAAAGGGGGAGAGATTAATCAGATGCAGGGAGAGACAAAAATCATAGGCTTAGAAACACAGAGAAATATCAAAGGCACTTAAACAGGAGCAGTAACCCAAAGGACAGTGTAGATATGGGGAGTATCCCCAAGGAGAGTTCAGTCAGGGGGAGCAGCCCCAAAGGGAGATACCCTTTTACATTGATCTCAAAGGGGGAGAGATAGAGACATCTATGAGGAGAGATGATCACACAGAACATGAGCATGAGTATTTTCATCACTAAGTGTTGCCATCAATATTGGTGTTTCCATCAATGCCAAAGAGGGATATTGTTCAATAATTGGTTTAGATTGATAAACAATTGGTTTGGATAGTTGGTTGTCATTGATGTCAACCCTTGGAGAGTGATATTGGATATTGATGTCAACCCTTAGATATTGATGTCAACCCTTGGAGAAGTCTGGTAGCCCAAAGGTATGATTATGGAACCTGCATTTGTTTGAGGAATTAAGACATGAATTTAATTGTTTTTACATGTGAGACTATTTTGGATGGATAGTACATGTCGTTCCATTTTCGGTGATATGTGGTACGTCAAATAACTCGTCACGGTTAAGGAGTTATGGCTTTGTGAAGTTGGAGGACCCTCAAGAATATTCTATAAGCCCCTAGAAGGTCAACAAGAATTCAATTATTCTAGAAGCTCCTAGAAAGTCATCAAGAAGTTTGATAGTCAAAGTGGTTATAACAAGAAATTAATTATGGGTAAAGTAGTTTTAACAAAAAAAAATATAGTCAAAGTGGTTGCAACAAGAAATTAATTATGGGTAAAGTAGTTGTAACAAGAAGGTTGATTAGTCAAAGTGGTTGCAACTAGGAGTTAATCATGGGTAAAGTTGTTGAAGTAAGAAAATAATTAAAAATAAATTAGTTGCAACAAGAAGTGGTGAGAGTACTAATTATAGTTAAAGTATATTCCAGTCGGTAAAGTAGTTGAAAGTGGGTTAGCCCTAAAAGATGGAAGTTGGGTAAAACAGTTAGAAGATAACCCCTAAAGGAAAGCACTTGGAGAGTATAAATAAGAGATCAAGAGACTCATATTAGTACCTATTGAGAATATTGAATATCTATAAGTTACTGAGGTAACCAAGAAGATATGAGGCGAATTTCAGAGGGAAGGTGAAGTAAAGAAGGTTGAAAATCCAAGGGAGGATGAAGTCTTTTAATGATGTGTTCTAAGGTATGTTATTTACACATCATCTCACCATTTTCACAATAATTTGTTTTCTAAAATGATTCCAATAGTGAAAATAGTAGGTTGTTGCGAAGATATATCAATTTACCTGTGGTAGAAATTTCAGTTTCTGGGTCGTTGTATTTTGGGGGATACACTGTGTGGAAGATAGGGCTTTTGACTAGTCCTGAACCTAGTTTTAAACAGGTGGTTCAGGTAAAATAGTCTTAACGTCTTCATAGAAGATCCAAATTCAGTGAGACAAAATTCATTGGATAGAGTACAGTACTTAGTATGTTGTGTACAAGGTTTAGATCAAGATATCAAATATTTCACGTGTACAATTCTCTAGAAGTTCACTCTCTAGAATAAGCCATAATTCAACAAGGTATGCCATATTTTCTATAACTCCATTTCGGGGATGTTCCAAGTAGTGAAACTTGGAGAAATTGTAGAAAAGACATTGCATAATATTGTGTACAATTTTCTTACCTTTTTTCATTACAAGTACAGAGTTATGCTTGTTGAAACTTTGGGTTGTTGACTAATCCAAAAACTAGTCCCGTGAGACTAAGATAAAGTTTGATGAAGATGTTATTCTCCTCTTGTTGAAGTTGAGGAAGGTCTACAGGTCTATGATCACATACACCAGGTCTGTTACAGAGTTGCAGGTATGTTTATATGCATGTTTTTAAGGTTACATGTTGATGATGTTATGGTGTATGGCATGATTGAGACATATCATGAGTGATATGGTATATTGTTGAGACACATTTCTTTGGTATGTGGTTAAGATACATGTTGGAACATATAGTTGACGAGTTGGCACATACATGAGGTGTATGGTATGGTGATGTTGGTGTATCTTGATTAGGCATAGTTTTATTTGTTGTTGATACATGATTGGTACATGCTTGGTACAGTGTTAGAGGCACTTGTTGGTAATCTCGTTGGAGACAATTGTGTAGTATTGTTGGCACATGGTTTATGGATGATGTGACATGTAAGACTTAGTATAATTTTAGAAGCACATATTGATTGTGGTACATATTTTTTATGTTTGTGAGTAGTCTTGGTTGATGCACATCTTGGTGATATTGTTCATATGGTTGAGAGTTGTCTTAGTGATTGATCTTGGTGAGTAGATCTCATTTGATTGATGATATTGAGGTGACAGATTATTTTTACAGGTTGATATAGGTTGTTGGTACAGATTGTTGGTACAATTTGTGATAGATTGTTGGTACAAGTTAACAGTAACAGAGTGACAGTGGCAGTGGTTGATTCAGTGACAGTGACAGGTTGTCAACATTTGGCATTTATATTTCAGGGCAGCAAGATGGGGCAAAGAAAGGGGGTTGTAGCCTCCTTCCAGTTGGAGCCAGAGAATCAGGGAGTTGGAGCTTCCTTCGGGTTGGACCCTGAGAACTAGGTAGTTGTATCCACCTACCGGTTGGAGCTGGATAACTCAGGGGGTTGGAACCTCTTTCTAGTTGGAGCCAAAGAACTAGGGAGTTGGAGCTTCCTTCGGATTGGAGCTTGAGAAACTAGGAGGTTGGAGCCTCCTTTTGGTTGGAGCTAGAGAATTGGAAGTTGGTGCTTCCTTGAATGTACTTATTTGACATATAAGAAAATCATTATTTTGTTTTCTCCCGCATTGGGTTTCCACGTAAAATAATGGTTTAATGTGTATTGTGTGGATGTGTCTATTATTATTCATTATGCACTAATGGATGTTAATGTTTATGATGCAATAATATATCGATGATGAACTGATGAACATTGTTGAATAAGTTAAAAGAATATACATTGTGGTTAAAATGATTAATAAGTATTATAAATTGCTCATTGTTGATTCACCCCCCTCTCAGTAATCCAACAATTGGTATCAAAGCGGGTTCCTTCAGAAGACAATTTAACCACTAGAAGGAGATCATGGAATATACTAAAAAATTGAGTACCATTGTTTAATGGTCAGAATGGTCTAGAGTATGAGATGTGGAGCATAAGGACAAGAACCTTTTTAAAGGCACGGTGATATGACATTTGGTATTCAGTTGTGACAAGATACAATGCTACAAAGAAAGCAAAGACTCTAGCCAAAAAGGAAGTGAAGAAGAATAACAAAATAACAATGGATTTCATCTAGGAAGGATTACCTGATCCGGTAAGAGAAAAGGTTGGATAGTGTTCATCATCTAAAGAACTTTGGGAGAAGCTACATGATATATGATTTTATCCCTTCACAGAGTCGAAGAATACCAAAGAAGATGCATGTACAGAACAAGAAGAAAGATTCTCATCATGTCAGATAGATTCAGAATAGGAAGAGTATGAAGAGGTAGAATTTGATTACAGAGAACAGTTGATCAGTGCAATTGAATATCTAAGGACCGAAAGAAAAGAAAACAAGTCACTCCAGAAAAAACTAAAGAAGATGGAAGAATTACAGAAATCCAACACCAAAGAAGTAGAGCAGACGATCATGATGTTGAAAGGTCAGCTAGAATAATGAAAAAGCACTGAAGAAACTCTCGAGGATCAAAAGCAGTATTTGGAAGCCAAAATAACAACATAGAAGGAAGAAGCAGAAAAGAGAGAGAAGATATAGAAAGGTCATCTCAAGGAAAGAACTAACGATTTAAATAAGCTTGAAGCAAAGTTTAGTCAAAAAGAAAGAGAACTTGAAGATCAAATAATCACATTGAATATCCAACTTCAAGAAGCAAAGCGAATAGAAGGAGTCATGAGGAACCAGATGATGAAGAAAGAAGAAGAGATGTAGACACTTCAAGAAGAAGTTGTCATGTTGAGAGTAAAATTTTTCAAGCGCAACACTAATGAAGAGAAGCCAAAGACTTATGTAGAAGTCATTAAAGATTTGATGAAGAAGGAATAATGCAAACCCTTAAAGAAGAATATTCTAGAAGTACAAAAGACTCAAGAAGAAGACTATAGAAGAACATCCTCCATGTTCAAGCCACAAATAAGCCTCAATCATGATCATCCAAGGTTGGAATTTAGAAAAACTACACCACAAACAAGATCATTCACTCCCAAATTTATTTTATGGTCATTGTTTTTATTGTACTAACTTTGGACATAAGGTTGCAAATTGCAGGGCTTATGAAAGAAATGTTCAAGCAAGAAATGTTTATGTGGCCCCACATAAAACTGAATGTTACAAATTTCATAACTATGGACGCATAGCTCATGATTGTAGAAGCATGATCGATACTTCCATAAAAGAAAGCATCGATATCAGATATAAGAAAGTATGGAAAAGAAAACAGTAAGAACACGTGAACAAATACCAGGTCCCAAAGATCACAAGGTTGGCAATAACACAAGATGAAGACAAATCTACAAAGAAAAAGGAAGATGCCATACACAGAAAGGTTTGGAGAATAAATGAAAGAAAAGAACGACAAGTGAATAAAGAATAGGTTCAAGAGATTGTACTTTTAGGAATTATAGAGCAAGATCAATCCACAAGAAGAAAGGGAGAAGTCAAAGTTCAGAGAGATGATGACTCTATAGACGAAGAGGAAGATGACTCAACATCAGAGAAGGTATTCTTCTAAGACATTTGGCTTCGAGACTCCTAGGTAATATGAATATGAGATAGGATGAGTCTATGCAGTAGTTGAGATAGATCAAAGAACCATCCTTCAAGCAACTTACATAGTTTGAGTAGACAAACTCAGAATAGTCAGTTAGCATAAGTACAGTATGACAGATTGATCAGTTGGAAAATTACAGCACAGGTTGTTCTGTATATGTAGAGTTTGGTTTACAGATAGAGACGACTAGTGGACACAATTGACATTTGATGATCAGTTGCAGCAGTGAAGAATTCATCATAGTACAGTGACAGATGGGTCATCATTGTGGATAGTTAAGTAGCATATTCATGGACAATATGGACAAAGATGGATTAGCATATTTGGACAAATATATCACAATGGATGAGAACATGGATTCATAGATTGGTTCAGAGAGTGGTTCAAAGATAAAGGAATATTATCGTAATGGATGATAATGATACAATAATATTTGAATGCTTATTCTTGAATGATTTTTATATATGTCAGTCGATTGCACAAGGAAGCACCAATGAACAAAAAATCCAAAAGGAAGAAGGTACATGAAGCCCTACAATTGTTCTACATGACATCTTGCAGAGAATTCAAAGGGAGAGAAACAAAAGCAGGAAGACAAGTAGAAAGATCATTCAGAGAAGTTTTCAGAGAAAGAGATAAGAACAGAGGTATGATTCCAAGACGATATATGATAGAGATGAACATAGAAGGAGAATTGGAAGCCATGCCATCAACATTGCATCAGAGTGATACCCTTTGTCAAAGGGGAAGAGATTAATCAGATGCAGGGAGAGAGAGAAATCATAGGCTTAGAAACACAGAGAAAGATCAAAGGGATTTATATAGGAGGTGTAGCCCAAAGGACAGTGAAGACATGGGGAGCAATCCCAAGGAGAGTTCAGTCAGGGGGGGCAACCCCAAAGGGAGATACCATTTACCATTGATGTCAAAGGGGGAGAGATAGAGACATTTATGAGGAGCGATGATCACAGGGAGCATGCGTATTTTCATGACTAAGTGTTTCCATCAATGCCAAAGGGGGGGGATTGTTGTATAGTTGGTTTAGATTTATGGACAGTTGTTTTGGATAGTTGGTTGTCATTAATGTCAATCCTTGGAGAGTGATATTGGATATTGATGTCAACCCTTAGAGATTGATGTCAACCCTTGAAGAAGTCTGGTATCCCAAAGTGATTATGGAACCCACATTTTTTTGAGGAATTAATACATAAAGATCAGTGTTTTTGCAGTTGAGACAATTTTTGTTGGATAGTACATGTTGTGCCATTTTTGGTGACATGTGGTACGTCACTTAACTCCTCACGGTTAAGGAGTTAAAATTTTGTGAAGTTGGAGGAAGATCCTAGAAAGTTATCAAGAAGTTTGTTAGTCAAAGTGGTTATAAAAAGAAATTAATTATGGGTAAATTAGTTTTAACAAAAATTTTGCTAGTCAAAGTGGTTGTAACAAGAAATTAATTATGAGTAAAATAGTTGTAACAAGAAGGTTGACTAGTCAAAGTGGTTGCAGCTAGGAGTTAATTATGGGTAAAGTTGTTGAAGTAAGAAAATAATTAAAAATAAATTAGTTGCAGCAAGAAGTGGTGAGTTTACTAATTATGGGTAAAGTAGTTGCAAGTGGGTAAAGTAGTTGAAAGTGGGTTAGCCCTAAAAGATGGAAGTTGGGTAAAATAGAAGATAACCCCTAAAGAAGGTACTTGGAGAGTATAAATAAGAGAGAAAGAGGCTCCTATTAGCACCTATTGAGCATAATGAATATCTATAAGTGAATGAAGTAACCAAGGACACCTTAGGAGAATTTCAAAGGGAAGGTGAAGTAAAGAAGCCTGAAAATCCAAGGGAGGATGAAGTCTTTTAATGATGTGTTGTAAGGTATGTTATTTACACCCCATCTCACCATTTTCGCAATAATGTTTTTTTTAGATTGATTCTAATAGAGAAAATCATAGGAAGTTGAGAAGAAATATCAACATACCTATGGTAGAAAATTTATCTTATGGGTCGTTGTATTTTGGGATATACACTATGTGGAAGATAGGGCTTTTGACTAGTCCTAAAACTAGTTTTAAACATGTGTTCCAAGTAAAATAGTCATAACGTCTTCATAGAAGATACAAATTCAGTGAGACAAAATGAATAGGATAGAGTATAGGCCTTAGTATGTTGTGTACAATATTTAGATTTAGATATCAAATATTCCATGTGTGGCATGCTTTAAAAGTTCACTCTCTAGAATAAGCCATAATTCAGCAAGGTCTGCCATTTTTGCTAGAACTCCATTTCGGGGATGTTCCAAGAAGTGAAACTTGGAGGAATTTTATAAAATACATTGAATAATATTGTGTACAATTTTCATACATTTTTTCATTACAGGTACAGAGTTATGCTTGTTGAAATTTAGGGTTGTTGACTAATCCAAAAACTAATCTCGTGAGACTAAGGTAAACTTTGATGAAGATGTTATTCTCTTGTTGCTAAAGTTGAGGAAGGTCTACAGGTTTGTGATCACATACACCAGGTATGTTACAGAGTTACAAGTATGTTTATATGCTTGTTTTTAAGGTTACATGTTGATGATGTTATGGTGTATGGCATGATTGAGACATATCATGAGTGATATGGTATATTGTTGAGACACATTTCTTTGGTATGTGGTTGAGATACATGTTGGAGCATATAGTTAATGAGTTGGAACATGCATGAGGTGTATGGTATGGTGATGTTGGTGTATCCTGATTAGGCATAGTTTTATTTGTTGTTGATACATGATTGGTACATGCTTGGTACATTGTTAGAGGCACTTGTTGGTAATCTCGTTGGGGACATTTGTGTGGTATTGTTGGCACATGGTTTATGGATGATGTGACATATATGACTTGGTATACTTTTAGAAGCACATCTTGATTGTGGTACATCTTGTTGATGTTTGTGAGTAGTCTTGGTTTATGCACATCTTGGTGATATTGTGCATATGGTTGAGAGTTTTCTTGGTGATTGATCTTGGTGATTAGATATGATTTGGTTGATGAGATTGAGGTGACATGTTATTTGTACAGGTTGATACAAGTTGTTTTTACATGTTGTGATAAGTTGTTAGTACAGATTTTTGGTACAATTTGTGACAGATTGTTGGTACATGTTGACAGTGATAGAGTGGCAGTGGAAGTGATTGATTTAGTGATAGTGACAGATTCTTGGTATAGGTTGATAGTGATGGAGTGGCAGTGGCAGTGGTTGATTCAGTGACAATGACAGTTTGTCTACATTTGGCATTTATATTTCAAGGTGGCAGGATGGGGTCAGGAAACGGGTTTGTAGCCTCCTTCCGGTTGGATCCGTAGAATCATTGAGTTGGAGCTTCCTTCAGTTTGGACCCTAAGAACTAGGTGGTTGTAGCCACCTTCCAGTTGGAGTCGGAGAACTCAGGGGGTTGGAGCCTCTTTTTGGTTTGAGACAGAGAATTAGGGAGTTGGAGCTTCCTTCAATTAGGAGCCTGAGATACTAGGAGGTTGGAGCCTCCTTCTAGTTAGATCTAGAGAATTGGAAGATGGTGCTTCCTTGAATGTTATTCTTTGACATATAATAAAAGCATTCCATGGTTTTCTCTGGCATTAGGTTTCCATGTAAAATATTCGTGTACTGTGTATTGTGTGGATGTGTCTATTATTATTCATTATGCATTGATGGATGTAATGTTTATGATGCAATAATATATTGATGATGAACTGATGAAAATTGTTGAATAAGTTAAAAGAACATACATTGTGGTTAAAATGATTAATAAGTGGTATAAATTGCTCATTATTGATTCACCCCCCCCCCCCNCTCAGTAATCCAACAATTGGTATCAGAGCAGGTTCCTTCAGGAGACGGTTTAACCACTGGAAGGAGATCATGGAATATACTAATAATGGAGTACCAATGTTTAATGGTTAGAATTTTCTAGAGTATGAGATGTGGAGCATAAGGACAGGAACCTTTTTAAAGGCACAAGAATGTGATATTTGGTATTCATTTGTGACAGGATACTGCTACAAAGAAAGCAAAAATTGTAGCCAAAAAGGAATTGTTATAACTCCATTTCGGGGATGTTCCAAGCAGTGAAACGTGGAGGAATTGTAGACAAGACATTGAATAATACTATGTACAATTTTCATACCTTTATTCATTACATGTACGGATTTATGTTTGTTGAAATGTAGGGTTGTTGACTAATCCAAATACTAGTCCCGTGAGACTAAGGTAAAGTTTGATGAAGATGTTATTCTATTGTTACTAAAGTTGAGGAAGGTCTACAGGTCTGTGATCACAAACACCAGGTCTGTTACATAGTTATAGGTATGTTTATATGCATGTTTTGAAGGTTACATGTTGATGATGTTATGGTGTATGGCATGATTGAGACATATCATGAGTGATATGGTATTTTGTCAAGACACATTTCTTTGGTATGTGGTTGAGATACATGTTGAATCATATAGTTGATGAGTTGGCACATGCATGAGGTGTATTATATGGTGATGTTGGTGTATCCTGATTAGGCATAGTTTTATTTTTTGTTTATACATGATTGGTACATTCTTGGTACATTGTTAGAGGCACTTGTTGGTGTTGTTTTTCTTCATATAAGATATGATCAATATATTATTACAATGATGAGTGTTTCATATATAGAGAACATATGGTGACCATCCATGAAAGGATGTGTCCCTTGGATAATCAATAACTATTTATTATTATCATTTACTTATTATATATAGTATTTAAAAATCAATAATTATATTATTAATTATTAATCTAAGAGAATGTCTTCCCGATGTTGTCCAAACATCAACACTCCCTTTCAATGAGGGAGGCATTATGCATCATGCCAAGTTTGTCTCTAAAGTATACAAACTTCACCCTAGACTCATGAAACTTGTCTTTCAATCTTGGGAGACGTCTCTCTCCCTCCTGAACCGAGGAGACACTCCTTCTGTGGATCTCCCTCTAAGCCAATTGACTCTCTCTGAGATCAAGCTCACTCTGGGTCTGCATGTAATAGCATATAGCATCTTGAGTCTTTATCAGTCCTTGTCAAATCACCATGACTATGACAAATACCACACCAGGATCTTTCACCACAAGTACACACATGTGAGTGAATTTTGTCCTGATGCTAACTGACACGTGGAAAGCACTTCAAGCACCTCGAGTCCATATTATTCATTGTCATGATCAAGGAAGGACTATGCCTGGGCCCATTTACCACAAGTGCACATTTATGGTAAATGTATCCTATATTCGTTGGTTTGCAGCCCAATCTAGGATAAGGTCCGCCCAATGTTGAAACATTAACACTCCCTCTTAGCTCGGGAGGTATCTTTCCATAGTATCACACAACTATTATCCAATGATACACAACCACTGCTAGTAGCACACAACTATTGTCTAGTGACACACAATCATTTCCAGTGGTACACAACCATTGTAGTAGTACATAGCTACTTTCCAAAGACACACAGTCTTCACCAATGGTACACAACCTTTGTAGTAGCAAAAGGTCTATCACACATGACACTCCCTGTTAAGAACCAAATATCAATATGTTGGCACAGGGGCAGACCCGGGGTTCACTGCCAAGAGCGCACCAACAAGCCCTAACTACTATCCCTTTCGGCTACACCTACGAGGAAGATGCAGTCTCACTCGAAGCAGCTATGGGGGGTTGTAGAACAGAGATGTCTACAACCAAGGGAAATGTCAAGTGGATCTAATACTAGATCAATACAACATGCATATATCACTTATCAACTTAGATCTATTCCATACATCTTATCAGATCTACCACAATAATGCAATAACAATATATCAAGGTAAACTAACACGGCATAAATCACACACACGAGTCAGGTATACGTGGTTCACCCTCTCCTTAGGGTTACGTCCACAGAACTGTGCTTTATGGTATATTAAGATGAAAGCATACAGTTCTGATCTGCACTCTTAGCCAGCAGATATTCTCTCCTCTTTTCTCTATCTCTCTCTCTCCCTGCACACCCAGCTGAAGATCTTACAATACCATACGGCTCTCACTCTTAGCACTTCTCTCTCACACAGTACTTCTTACTCAATAACAATAACAATCACACTCCCAAGAATTATCTTACCAACCCAACTCAGGTCCTCTTGACCTTTATTTATACTTTACAATAGCTCACTGACATCCTTAGGCTGAAGCCTAAGTGTCAAAACCCTACATACCAAAACCCTAAGTGTCTAAAACCCTAGGTCAACTTGACTTGCGTTTCGCCAGCTTGTCTTTCCTTCCTTCTTGCGCGGTGATCCAAAGAATCTAACGGTGGATTTTTCCGCTTGCTGAGTTGTCCATGGTCCTTCTTCCTTCCTGACCTGTCATCCTCAATCTCCTCGTCCAACAGCTTGCTTTCTCGAAATTCACTCCGTCTTTTCTGCTCTTTTGCTCACTTCGACCCAGTAACAGTCACTATGTCTTCTGCGAAGTTCTCATTTTTCCTTTTCTTCCTTGATCTTTGCTTGCTTCCATAACCAAGGGCCAACAGGCCCCCAACACTCACCTGTGACTCGTCCCGAGGAACTTCAGATCTGATTCTTCTATTTTACTTCGACTTCAGACTGCGCAGTGCAGCCTTTGCTTTTTGCTCTATGCCTCCTCTCCTTCCCTTTTTATTTTTATTTTTATTTATTTATTTATTTATTTTGGGGTGTCTAGTACCCAATTTCAACTGCACCTGGTACCTAGACCCTTTTCTTCATACTTCTACTTAGAATTGAGAGGCAT
>ML778760.1:905359-931458 GCA_009831015.1 Picea engelmannii
CATATATGACTTGGTATACTTTTAGAAGCACATGTTGATTGTGGTGCATCCTATTGATGTTTGTGAGTAGTCTTGGTTGATGCACATCTTGCTGATATTTCAGCATATGGTTGAGAGTTGTCTTGGTGATTGATCTTGGTGAGTAGATCTGATTTGGTTTATGATATTGAAATGACAGGTTATTTGTACAGGTTTTTACAGGTTGTTGGTATAGGTTGTGATGGGTTGTTGGTACAGGTTGTGACAGGTTGTTGGTAGAGATTGTTGGTACATGTTGTGACAGATTGTGGGTACAGGTTGTGACAGATTGTTGGTACAGGTTTACAGTGATAAAGTGACAGTGGTAGTGGTTGATTCAGTGACAGTTACAGGTTGTCTACATTTGGAATTTATATTTCAGGGTGACAGGACGGAGCAAGGAAAGGGGGTTGTAGCCTCCTTCCGGTTGGAGCTGGAGAATCAAGGAGTTGGAGCTTCCTTTAGGTTGGACCCTGAGAACTAGGTGGATGTAGCCACCTTCCGGTTGGGGCCAAAGAACTCAGGGGTTGGAGCCTCTTTCTGGTTGGAGATAGAGAATTAGGGAGTTAGAGCTTCCTTCAATTTGGAGCTTGAGAAACTAGGGGGTTGGAGCCTCCTTCTGGTTGGAGCTAGAGAATTAGAAGTTGGTGCTTCCTTGAATGTAATTGTTTGACATATAAGAAAAGCATTATGTGGTTTTCTCTCGCATTTGGTTCCACATAAAATATTGGTGTACTGTGTATTGTGTAGATGTGTCTGTTATTATTCATTATGCACTGATGGATGTTAATGTTTTTGATGCAATAATATATGGATGATGAAGTAATGAACATTGGTTAATAAGTTAAAAAAATATACATTGTGGTTAAAAGGATTAATAAGTGGTATAAATTTCTCATTACGGATTCATCCCCCCCTCTCAGTAATCCAACATCTGTCACTACCTCTATTGTTGTAACTGATAACCTATTGTTGTTGTTGCTTCTTATACCTCTGTTGTTGCTACTTATGATATCAATATCTCATCAAGACTGCAACCACTTATTTCTCATGCCAAAATCCATAAGAGAATTATCCGAATCAAAAGCTTATGAATTACTAAGACATACTCGTTCTTGATTTATTCAAAATAACTCCCTAACACACACAGGAAGACATACCTTCCTATTGTAGCTGACCTGAGCTTAGATCCCTGATCTTCCATAACTTTTCCTCACAAATCCACGACTGTGTGCACTGGATGCATGCAAGTATCCGCACTTTCCCTCACTGTAGGTCACGGATGTTCATGTTTTTCCTCCTGAAACTTGCAGATATACTCCAGGAATTCTTGTATGAAACCCCTTCTCCATGCTCTCGACTCCTACAAACTTCTTACTTCACTTGAATTCTCTGTCTTCGACTCACTGCCTCAGATATCCAGTCTATATTCTCAGAGGTGAATACACATAAGTGATTTGCAATTGACTCTTCTTTGTGTTATAAAGAGAAATTTATTAATGACATGCATCTCATGATGGCATGCAATTCACATGCAACTTTTTATCTTTTGTTTACTCCCACTTTACTTTTCTCTATAATAATTAATTATCCCTCCAATAATTAATTATTCCTGCAATAATTAATTATTTTTCGTTTACTGCCACTTTACTTCAACATGCAACTTTGTTTAAGAGTTGACATCAATGACAACTTGGACTCTTCTTTTTCGATAATTGCATGCAATAATTAATTATCCCTGCAATAATTAATTATCTCTGCCAGAATTAATTATCCCTGCAATAATTAATTATCCTTGCAATAATTTATCTTTCAACAATTAATTAATCTTTTTGCAACCACTTTGACTGGTCAAGCTTCTTGATCCAGGTGGATGATTGTGGCCACCCACCTATTCCAATTGGCTACTTGTGTCCTTTTTTTATTCAGCACATCTTTCTGTACTGGTTTATAATTGTGATTTCTACACTTCTAGGGTTGTCTGAAGCCTCACACATTCTCGAGGTGGATACGAGTGGCCTCTCGCCTAATCCAACTGGCTT
Organism: Picea engelmannii; assembly: GCA_009831015.1. Taxonomy (NCBI): domain Eukaryota; kingdom Viridiplantae; phylum Streptophyta; class Pinopsida; order Pinales; family Pinaceae; genus Picea; species Picea engelmannii. Next base: position 907,420 of record ML778760.1, read on the forward strand.
ATTTTGTATGTTTTCATGTCATCACATCTTGTTGTACTTCCAGGGTTGTTTTGGGGCCCTAAACGTTGTTTTCTTAACTCGCCACAGTCGAAATGTAAATTGAGTCAAAGTCTGATGGCAGAATGTGTATTTCTCTAAAAGACCTTTCCAACGGGCTATCACGCGCCTAAAACGGAGGTCGTATGCAAAAGTTACGACCCTAGGAAGTTGAGGTACCAAATTATACCAACATACCCATAGGGCCCACATGACTTTTGGCATTTCACCTTCTAGGGTAAGGTTTTTGTATGTCTAGGGTTTTGGAATTCATGAGTAATATGTAAAGGCCCTCTAAAGCCTCATTGTAATCCATTATGCTCAGACGGATGCGCGTAGCATCCACATCTCTTCTCAAAGATAGCTACCACCATTTGAGCAAGTTTAAGTTCTGCAGTTTTACAATTTCATCCGACTTCATTATTTAATAGAAGATATTGTTCACTGAATATTTGTGTTATTCTTCCTATCTTTGTGTTGATTGTATTCAGTCTGTTAATCAGTTCGTTTTGCTCCTAAATCTGGATCAGTGGTATCAGAGTAGTCTGCTCTTCATTTATTTTTCTTTGTGCATTTCCCAACAAGGTCTGGGTACAAGAAGTTGGGACTCAAACCAATCGATCCATTACCAGATCGGTCACGCTGAGCTCGAAAAAAACCCATGGGATATGAAAAGAAATATGAGGGAGCAGGAGATCCTATTAAAATGTTGCTCAAGGAAGCCCTCACGTGACAAAGGAACGAAATGATGGACAACTTCACACAAATCCTTCGACGGTTGCCCACGGGAGAAGAAACTTCATCAAGCAGCCATGCAAACCCCTTCAAGGTACGGGTAAATTTTGATATTCCATTATTTAAAGGACTAATAGATGCAGATGTTGTAGATTAATGGTTGAATCTGCTCGAAGGATATTTTTCGGTCCACAATTTTTCCAATCGGGAAAAGATCACTTTTGCACTCCTCAAGGCCATTCCCCATGTTAAATACTGGTGGGATACTTACTCTAAGCAAAGGGTTGTGGAGGAATCTGCAATTTTTGTGATGGCCCCTACATGGGATTCCTTTCAGGATGCCATCAAAGAACAATACTACCCTATTGGAAGCTATGAGGACTAGTACACCAGATGGACCACCCTACATCAAGAAAGGGAACAGACAGTACCAGACTTCACCAATATTTTCCATACCCTCCGCACCAAATTGGGTATCAAATATTATGAGTGTCATCTGGTGCTCAAATACCGCGGTTGTTTTCATAGATACATTCAAACATAAATGGATTTTCTGGACATCGCCTCAATGGGCACAGCTTATAGATATGTTGTCAAGATCGAGCAGAAATTTAAGTAGAAACGACGAGAGTTTGGATTTGCAAACCCCTCACTGTCGAAGCAGGGAAAAGGCAACCCCAACCCACATAGCAGGGGACCAAGTCATGATGGTCGACTTCAAGACAATCTGTCCAAGCCGCAACTCAAGAAGGGAAATGAGAAGACAAAAAAGGACATAAGAAAATGGTGTGAGTACCATAAAATTCCTTGGCACAACATCAACGAATGTCACTCCAAGTAGTCCCTCGTGGTCGAGTTGAAGGCTTCCGAGTCAGAGGTTAATTCTGATTCTGAGTCAAATCCTAAAGGAGGGAAGCAGATTATCGATGTTGAACCCAGTTCCACGGTCGTTACCATCAAAGTCCGGCCAAGCGAACGAGAAGAACCAGAGGAAGGGGAATGCCTCTTCACTGGCAAATATGGGTCAAGGGGTCTCTGATTCACTTCATTTTCGACCACGATAGTCAGAAGAACATGATTTCAGCAGAGGTCCTCAAGCGGTTGAACCTTAAAACGACACCTCACCCGCAACCCTACACCATTGAATGGCTTCATCAAGGAAGAGATCTTTGTGTAAGCCAACAGTGTCGTTTGCGCTACGACATCAAGCCTTTCAAAGATGAGGTATTGCGTGATGTTTCTCCCATTGAAGTTTGTGATGTTCTTTTAGGACAACCATATTTGTGGAAGCGTCATGATGTGTATGAGTCTAGACCCCACAGTGTTATTATTACTTTGGGTAGACAATTGCATAGGATTCCATAGGTGGCACCGCCTACTGGTATTTCTTTAATATCTGCTAAGCAATGCAGTAAGGTTATTTCATAGACCGGGAAGTTCGTCTTCTTTGTGATTTGTGCTCACAGTAAGAAGAAGGTCATCGCCACATATGTGGCCTCTACACAATGCCTCTCTTTGCAATAGAATAAAGTGGACGGGATCGTTGAAGAATACAGAGACATCTTCATCTCACCTATAGGGGTACCGACACACTGCCAAGTCAAGCATCCAATTGATCTAACCCCTGGCACACCTCTACCTAATGGATCAGTCTATTGGTGCTCGCTAATGGAGAATGACGAAATCAGTCGTAAGATCCAAGAGCTTCTTCAAAAGGGTACATCAGACCCAACTCCTCCCCTTGCAGAAGCTCGATTGTACCGGTGCAAAAGAAGGACGGGACTTGGCAACTCTGCATTGATTATAGAGCCTTAAACAAAATCAAAGTCAAGAACCGCTACCCCATTCCCAAGATTGATGACCTTCTTGACCAACTTAAGGGGGGCAATTTCTTCAACAATATTGACTTGAAGTCTGGCTACTACGAGGTTCCCATCGAACCAACTGATGTCTGGAAGACAACCTTAAAGTCTAAAGAAGGTCTCTACGAATGGATATTCATGCCCTTTGGCTTAAAAAATGCACCAGCCACTTTCATGCAGTTGATAGACGATGTATTGAGACCCTTCACCAACTCCTTTGTGGTAGTATATTTGGATGGCATCCTCATCTTCAGAAGAACGTGGGAGGAGCACATGCGGCATATTCAACAGTTTTTTATCACTCTGCAGCAGCACAAGCTTTATGCCAACTTGGAAAAATGCTCTTTTGGCATGAACGGGGTCCAATACCTGGGCTACATTGTTTATGAGCATGGGGTACATGTCGATTCAGCCAAGATTCAAGTCATATGTGACTAGCCAGCCTCGACCACACTGATCGAGCTTCGGAGATTCTTGGGACTCGCTAATTTTTACCGATGGTTCATGTTCGGATTCTCCCATATTGCATGGGACCTCAGCCATGTGACCAAAGGCGGTGGTAGGGCCAAGTTTGTGTGGGGGAAGTAGCAGCAACGAGCATTCGAAGATCTAAAACATCGTTTGTGCTCAGCTCCAGTACTCTCCTTGCCCGATATGCAACAACCATTCGAGATTGATACTAACGCATCTGACTATGCTATGGGTGCAATTCTCACTTAGCATGGGCATCCAGTGGCATACCATAGTAAGACACTCTCTGATATTTTCTAGAAATACCCCACCTATGACAACGAAATGTATTTCATTGTACAAGCCCGTCGTTAATGGAAACATTACATTCTGGGGACATAGACGATCATACACACTGATCACAAGCCTCTGTAGTTCATACAAACACAGGGGAAATTGCAGAACAACCACCATCAGAAGTGGTCCACCTACCTGCAACAATTTCATTTCAACATCAAGTATAAGACAAGTATCTCCAATCGTGTCACTGACTACCTCAGTCGGCCTCTAGTGGCTGCACTTACCACTGTGCTCCATTCCTGTGGACATGAAACATCAGAGTGGCCCCAACTTTACCAGCAAGATATGGACTTCACCACCACATATCAGCTCTAGTTTTCGATCCACCAAGCATGGAAATGACTGTGTGTTTGTGGTTTTTGATCGGTTTTCAAAGATGGCCATCCTCACAGCCTGTAAGAAGATTGTCACAGCGACTGATAGTGCTGAGATCTTCTTTGAACGAGTTTGGGTTCACTTTGGGATACCACAGGCCACCATCTTCGACCAAGACAGCAGGTTCCTCAACACCTTTCAGTCGAGTCTCTGGTCTTTGTTGGACACCAAGCTCACAAAATTCATTTCTTTCCACCCCCAAACCGAGGTCGTCAATCGAATGATTGTGCACATCCTGCGCATGTACAATTCTAAGCATCCCCATACATGGGATGAGAGTCTCCCATATGTCCAACACAGTTACAACATGGCTCTCCATAGTTCTATCGGCCATATCCCATTTCAGGTGGGTCTGGGATTCCAACCCTTGGGACCCATTGATGTTGCACTGCCTCTTGCCACCGCACAGACAGACTCTTCCCCTGATCAGTTTGTGGTCAACAAAGCCACCAGATTCATTGAGTGGATTGAGCACATCCGCCAACAGATCCAGAAGATTTTGTAGAAATCCAATGCTAAGTACAAGAAGCACCATGATAAACATAGGGTACGACACTAGTTTCAGGTTGGCGACAAAGTCTGGTTACATTTTCAGAAGGAGCGTCTCTTTGGGCCCCATCAGAAGCTTCGCCCACTTCGTTATGGGCCTTACACTATCACTGAGGCTATAGGTAGCAATGCTTTTGGGCTCAACACTCCACCCTTCCTTGGTCTCTATCCAGTATTCAATGTGCACCTCTTTCAGCCATATTTTCCACCATTATTGGACACGTCGAAGATCGTCGAACAATTGAAACGAGCAGAGCTCAACCCTGGCTGCATGGAACAAGCATCCACTGATCAAATAGTGGACACACAGATCAAGGGCACTCGCCAGCAGCGAATCCAACTTTATCAGGTTGTCAAAGCAGGGAAACTCCTACACCAAGGCAAGTGGCTCACTCGGGGCCAAATCTAGTATAAGTTTCCTCACCTGATGGAGGAACTCAATGCAATGGATATCATTGCTTCCAAAGGGGGGAGGATTGATCTAGGTGGATATTGGTGGCCACCCACCTATTCCAATTGGCTCTTTGTGCCTGTTTTTTATTCAACACATCTTTCTGTACTGCTTTATAATTGTGAGTTCTACACTTCTGGGGTTGTCTGAAGCCTCACACATTCTCCATGTGGAAACAAGTGGTCTCTCACCTAATCCAACTGGCTTATTTTGTATGTTTTCATGTCAGCACATATTGTTGTACTTACAGGGTTGTTTTAGGGCCCTAAACATTGTTTTCTTGACTCACCACAGTTAGACTGTGGATAGAGTTAGAGTCTAATGATGAAATTTGTAGTTCTCTGAAATACCTTTCCAACGGGCTATCACGCGCCTAAAACGGAGGTCGTATGCAAAAGTTACGACCCTAGGAAGTTGAGGTACCAAATTACACCAACTTACCCATAGAGCCCACATGAATTTTGGCGTTTCACCTTCTAAGGTTAGGTTTTTGGATGTCTAGGGTTTTGGCATTCATGAGTAATATGTAAAGGCCCTATGGAGCCTCATTGTAATCCATTCTGCTCATACGGATGTGTGTAGCAGCCACATCTCTTCTCAGAGATAGCTACCACCATTCGAGCAAGTTTTAGTTCTATAGTTTTACAGTTTCAACCTACTTCATTATTTAATAGAAGATATTGTTCACTGAATATTTGTGTTATTCTTCCTATCTCTGTGTTGATTGTATTCAATCTGTTAATCAGTTCATTCCGCTCCTAAATCTGGATCACTTCTTGATGACCTTCTAGAGGCTTTTAGAATATTCTTGAGGGTCCTCCAACTTCACGGAACCATATCTCCTCAAACGTGAGGAACTACGTGGTGTACCATATATCACAGGAAATGGCATGATGTGTATTATCCATATATGATAGTCTTATCTGCAAGTATACTAACCTTCATGTCTCAACCATATGTCCACCATCACCAACACATGCCTCTACCAAGCATGTACCGAAGTCACCAACATACCATCACAAGATATGTTCTTGTACCATACCATGTACCAACGTGTACCATGCATCAACCATGCACATCAACACATGTACCATACCATGTTCCAACCATGCACATTAAAAACATGTGTACCATATCATGTGCCAACCATGCACATCTCTAAGGCTTCCAGACTTTTTCAAGGGTTGACATCAATCTCTAAGATCACTCTCCAAGGGTTGACATCAATGACAACCAACTGTCCAAACCAATTTTCCAACAATCTCCCTCTTTAGAATTGATGGCAACACCAACATTGATGGAAACACTTAGACATGAAAACACCATGTTCATGTTCCCTATGTGACCATCGCTACTCATCAATGTATCTTCCTCGAGGTTTCTCCCCCTGTATCCATGCCTCTATTCTTCTCTCCCCCTTTAATATCATGGGCAAAAGGATAACTCTCTCTCTAGGGATGCTTCCCCTGTTTGAGCTTTCCTTAGGGTTGCTCTCCCTATCTTCACTCTTTTGATCTCTTCTTTGACTATTTCTCTCTCCTTGACTTCTCTGCAAGATGTCGTGTAGATCAAATGTATGTCTTCTTGTATGTGCTTCTTTTTGGAGTTTTTATCCATTGGTGCTTCCTCTTGTAAATCACTGACATATATAAAAGCATTCAAAGCTTGAGCATTCAAATTTTTCATTATCAAAAACATCCTATACCTATATCATCGAACCACTTTGAATCAAACATTTCTAACACCACTCTAAAACACTTCATGATGTCTAAAGGATAGATCTTTGAACTATAAGAGCTACTGCATAGACTCCCCCTATCTAATATTCATATTACCTGGGAGTATCCAAGCCATATGGCTCAAAACAATGGAGGATTCCACCCTAATGTGGAGTAGTCTTCTTCTTCGTCTGCGGATCCATCATCTTGCTGAATTCTTTAACTTCCTTCCTAGATTCTAACATCTTCCCTTCTGCATGTGGCTTCATCGTGATCTCATACAACTATGTATCTTGAGAGTGTGATTTATGGGACTTGTTCTTCCTTTACCTGCTCTGCATTATGATCTTGCACTGCTATGGATTCTGACAATACGATCCTTGAGACTTGTTCTTATTTCACTTGCTTTTCTAGTCTTTCTCATACTATTGAAAATATTTCAATATCTGGGACTTGTTCTTCATTCATCTACTCTTCTTGGCTTTCTATTCTTTTCCAAACCTTCTGATACCTATTATCAATGTTTTATTTCATGGATGGCTCTGTCACACTTTTTCAATTTTGAGCTATGTGACCATAATTGTGGAATGTGTAGCATTCAATATTGTGAGGAGCCACATAAGCACTAGTTTCTTAAACATTTATTATGTATGCTCTACAGTCTACAACTTTATGTCCAAAGTTAGTACAATAAAAAAAAATGGTCATAAAAGAATCTTTGATACCTGGGAATAGATGATCTTCTTTGTGATGCACTCATTCTAAATTTGTCTTCTTGATTCTTCTTTATTTCTGGAATGTTCTTCTTTGGGGGTTTGCATTCTTCCTTCTTGAAAATATCTGCATAGCTTCATTGTTTTGCTTCATGTTTTATTGTCTTGGAGCTTGACCCTTTATCATTTTATACTTGATTCTATCCTTGACCGAACCTGTCATCTGATGATCTTTGACTGCTGATGATTTGATCCAATATGTTGGTGCTCTTCCGTTGCATATCTTTATTCTGAAGATCTTTCCTTAAAGAGACTACTTCTGCTTCCAAGCTTCCAATCATTTTCTCCTTTTCTTCTAACTGACTTTTAAGAATTTCCTCAATTCTTTTGTCTTCTTCTATTTGAATTTTTAGACTCGTGATCATCTGCTCTAGTTCTTCAGAGTTGGAATTTTGAGATCCCTCTTTCATTTTTAACTTTGTCTTGAGTGACTTATTTTTCTTCCTTTCTTTCTTGAGTTCTTATAATGCACTGATTAGCTCTACTATGAGATCTACTTCACCTTCTTCTTTAGAATCATCTTCTACTACCATTAAGAGTACTCTTTCTGAATCACTATCACTATCATTATCCTCCTTGTCTGATGAGGAACTATCCTCCTTTGAGTAGAAACTTTTCTTGAAGAATTTGTTTCTTCTCGTGTTTCCTTTTTTATATTTCTTTTCCCTTTTTGAAGATTCTTCTTCATCACTGTCCTTATTCCTGTGAGGACATTTAGAAGCAAAATGAACAATACCACCACAATTAAAACATTTCAATGGAATATTACCTTTATATTTAACGGTTCCTTTCTATAATTTTGTTACAAAGTTACCCATCTCTTCATCTTCATTTGAATCATCACTACCGCTGCAACTTGGTTTTGACTTTTGCTTGTGATTCTTCTTTGTCTTCTTGGATGCCCTGAAATTTGCTTCCTTTGTGACTAGGTTCTCATGTTCTGTTCTCATTTCATAGGGTGTAAATATTCCATGTAGCTCGTCCATGCTCAATGTACCTAGGTCTACTCTTTCCTCTAGGGATGATATTTTAGAATCAAATCTCATAGGAAGATACCTCAATACCTTTTGAACAAACATTGAGTCATCAAATTCTACTCCCAAACCCTTAATAGTGTTGACTACTTCATCAACTCGCAGAAGGTAGGTTGCAATGTCTTCATCTTCCTTCATCTTCAACTGCTCAAACTTAGCTCTGAAACTTTGAAGCTTAGCTTCATAAAACTTTTGGAGTTTATCCCAAATATCCTTTGCACTATCACAATGCATAACTTTGACAAAAAATTAATCAACTAAACTACTCAAAATAGTACCTTTAGCCTTTGAGTTGTTTTCGTTGAGCTTCTTTCCATCTCTTTCGGTTGGGGGAGTGGCTGGTGTTGTATACCCATTTACTACTGCTTGCTAAACATCAAATCCTTGTGCCTGTAAAAATGTTTTCATCCTTTTATTCCAGAAGTTATATTTATGCCCGTCAAACCTTGGTGCTCCAATATTAGCGTATTCCATGATGTCCTTCCAGTGGTTAGACTATTTCCTAAAGGACCAGCTATGATACCAATTGTTGGAATACAGAGACGGGTGGGGTGAATCTGTATTAGTACTTTTCTTTCTTTAACCAAAATATAAATCTTCAATGATATTCAATCAACATTCAATATAACATTAGTACCATAAATCAATGCATAAACAACACATAAACACAGTACACTGAATTTTTACATGGAAACCTAATGTGGAAAAACTCACAGAATGATTTTCCTATTTGCCAAAGACTACATTTGTTGGAAGCAACAACTTCCTATTTCTCCAGCTACAACTGGAAGGAAGATCCAACCCCTTATTTACAGGCTGCAACCTGAAGGAAGCTCCAACTCTCTAATTTTCTGGCTCCAACCAAAAGGAGGCTACAATCCCCTTTCCTTGCCCCACCCAACTGCCATGAAATATAAATGTAGACCAATCTATCACTACCTCTATTGATATAAATTATAACATGTTGTTGTTGCTTCTTTTGATACACGTGTTGCTGCTACTTTTGATATAAATATCTCATCAAGACTGCAACCACTTATTCCTCATGCCAAAATCCATAAGAGAATTCTCCAAATCAACATCTTATGAATTACTGAGACATATTTGTTCTTGATTTATTCAAAATAACTCACTAACACACACAGGAAGACATACCTTCAGAATGTATATGTTGGCCCTCGACCAAGTTTTGAGGAAAACTTGGTCAGGTTTGGACCACTTTTGAACTTCGACACATTGTTCAAAGAAGGAGCGACCAGGCGGAGCTGATATCGCGGATCTCATTTAGTTTGCGGGCTATGTGGCCCTAGTAAGGGGTTTTCTAGGGTTTTGTAATGGGTTATGGGATGTTGAACCATGGGGTTTACCCATGATTAGACCTTATTGTAAGGGATTGTAAAAGTATAAATAAAAGAAGAATGTATGGTATAAGTAATAGGGTTTTGGGGAGCTAAGTGCAAGTAATGTGATTGGCTTTGTGTAAGGAATGTATGTGAATAAGGCTATGTGCTTGATAGAGAATTGGCTCTGTGCCTTGACCTAGTTTTGGAAGGAGGATCGGGTGCTCAATGCACAGATCTCATGTCTAATGCGAAGCTTGACTCTGTGGCTTAGTGCACAGGAGTAACGGAATGTAAGAGATTGACGAATAATAAAGAAGGCGAAGCGGTTGGTGGACGTAGCCCCACAATGGGGTGAACCACGTATATCTTGTGTCTTTGGTTTGCTTTGTGTTGTGTTGTTTATGTCATGAATCTACTCAGTGCTTGATAATTATGTATGATAGACAGATATGTTTATGGTTAGTGCTTTACTTGTGTTAAGTATAAATGAATGTTAGATCTAACTTAATGATATATGCTAAGTGGTTGAAGTGCTTAATCTTTGTTATCATTGTGCTAGATCTATTCTTGGATATGTTCTGCAATGTTACTAAGATTAAGAAACTAACGCATGACATCTTCTAAGTGTTAATAGAATACCCTGCGAAGTGTTATTATCACAGATCTATGTCCCAACTTGGTTACAGACACCTGCGTCGTGTAACCCCCCCTGCTTCTAAATAGGGTGAGACCTCGCCTGCTTCGCAGGTGTTTCTGAAAGGTCCGGTAGTTGGGGTTTTGTTGGTGCATTTTTAAGCGTTGAACCCTGGGTCTGCCCCTGTGCCAACAAATGGTTCCGTTGTTGGGACTTGAAACTATGATTGTTGGGAACTGAAGTAAAGAAAAGAGAAGTTATGTGTATAGATATGTTGCTGAAGTGAGCAGTACTCTACTTGACTTGTGAAGCTCTATGATAAAAAAGAATTCTGATTTGAAGAAAACAGGTAAAGCGTTGTGATTTGACAACAGAAATATAAGTGATTTTATTTTTTTTGAAAGCATGGATTTAAGTATGTTTAACATAATTTATCCTGGTTTGAAGGCTAGGGCGCAGTTGAAAGAAAGAGTTGATCTAAATAAAGTTGTTGGCCCTTGGTTATGGAAGCAAGCGAAGATTAAGGAAGAAGAGCGAAGTATGAACTGTGCGGAAGGCACATTAATCCAGAATGGGTCGAAGTGGTCAAAGAAGCAGAAAAGAAGGAGCGAAGTAAGAGAAAAGCTATTCGTTGGAAGAGAATATCGAGGAAGACAGATCATCAAAGAAGATGGATCATGGACAACTCAGCAAGCAAAAAAATCCACCATTAGATGCTTTGGAGCATCTCGCGGAAAAGAAGGAAGAACAGGTTGGTGAAGCCCTTAAAGAACAAGTTGTGTGGGACCTCGGGTTTTGACACCTAGGGTTTTGGATCTAGGGTTTTGACACCTAGACTTTTGGTATGTAATGTATAAATAAAGGTCTAGAAGACCTGGGAGGGTTCGGTCGAAGTTGGATTTTGTTGTTGATGTCGATTGATTAGTGTTGTTGCGTGAGAGAAGTATTGTGTTGTGATATCATTCTTGTATTGTAAGATCTTCAACTGGGTGTGAAGATCAACCTTGTAGTTGGGTGCACAGGGAGGGGAGAGAAGAAGAGAAAGAGAGAGAGATCTGCAAGCTAAGTGCGTAGATAGAATTGTATGTTTTCATATAATATATCAAGAAACGCAGTTCTGTGGACATAGCCCTAGGGAGAGGGTGAACCACGTATATCTGGTTGTTTTGTGTGATTGATGATGTGTTATTTGTTATCTCTTATACAATTATTGCATTATTGTGTTATATCAGAGATATCTCTTGCGCAGTAGGCTTAAGAGAGATAAAGAATACTAGATTGTTGTGTGTTGTTGCCCTGGATCCACTTTGCCTTTCCTCTGGTTGTAGACACATGTGTCTTGCAACCCCCTATTGTTACTTTGGGTGAGACTGCATCTGCTTCACAAGTGTTGTTGAAAGGGCTAGTAGTTAGGGCTTGTTGGTGCGATGATAGAGTTGAACTCTGGGTCTGCCCCTGTGCCAACAAATGGTTCTGTTGTTGGGACCGGGATCTTCTTGAGGGAATGTCAAGGTGGTTCCCATCGAAGACAAAAATTCAGAAGTCAATAGAAGAACAAGAGAAGGACTTCGTTGAAGCTCATAACAAGAACCCTATCATTAGTACAGAAGATTGGTTGGGAAGGTCAAGAGAATTAATAACGTTGTGTCAAGAGCAGTAGATCACTGGTTTGATATCACTATTGGAGGGTACATTACTGAGTTTTATATTGACAGAGTACAGTCATATAGCCAAGCAGAGACATATTTCTTTAAGGGACATAGAGGAAAACTTTTACACTTTTTGAAGTTGAATATAAAGATGCTATTGCATGAGAAGAACATCTTGAAGATACAGTAATCAGTCAGACTGAAAAGCTAATGTTCAAGAACTTAGACAGTGACAATGACACAGAGGTTGGACACACGCGCAGTGGGAGAGAATTCAGAGAGGTCCCTCTGGTGAACTTGTTTGAGTTGAATCATGAACCCCTAGCACAGGACGAAGGGTTCTACAGTCGAGAGGAAGAAGAGCTATTGAACGAGGAACATTCAGAGTCCGCTAGGGTAGAGGAGAGGAAGACTGAAGAACCTCGTCGAGAAAAATCAGTAACTTTGGGGACTGTGCTTATCGTCGAAGTAAGTACTACTACTCCTACTGTTGTTTTAGCAACATTAAGTAACCAGAGTAGTCAGAGTTATCAGAGCACTCATAGCACTGTTACCAGCAGTTCAGTACATACTCAGTCAAGAAACCTAGAAACATCTATGGAAGATGAAATGAGGTTACCTATCTTTAGAGAAGATGGATCTAAAGATCCTAATCATCATTGGTTCTTATGCAAAGCTGTATGGAGTATTAAGCAAGTCAATGACGAAGTTGTTAAGAGAGATCAGTTTAGTACCACCTTGAGAGACCGCGCACTGAGTTGGTACATGAAGTTTGTTAACGGAATTGTATAGCCTAAACCACTAAACGATATCAAGACTGCGTTGAGTGTAGAATTCAAGAAACCCAAGTCAGAGTCGCAGTGCATTACAGAAATGAAAGAAATCAAGCACAGAGTAGTTGAACCTATTTGGGAGTTTGATCGGAGGCTTAAGACCTTGACAGGCTGTTTGAGCTTTTAGATTCCAGTTGAGTAGAATAAGGAATGGTTCATTTCTTCCCTCTTACCACAAATCAGAGTTCCTCTGATGCAATAGAAGGTTGCTTCGTAGGCTGAGGCACTGGAGATTTCCATGAAACTAGAATCAACCCCTATGGGAGAATCTAGCTCAGGTATGAGTCAAATTTTTAGTCAGCTAACTAGCTTATCTCTGCAGGTCGAAGATATGAAGAAAGAAAAGGGAAAAGATAAAAGAAAAGACATATAGTGTATCAAATGTAAATTGGAGGGCCATGAAAAGGAGCATTGCCCCCTATTTAATGAGTACCTGGCCTCTGGAGCTCTTAGTCCTTTGAAGCAGGTTACTCTACCCTGGTGTGAAGTATGTAGAAATAGACATCACCTTCATGAATGTTATTACATGCAAAAATATGTCCAGACCCCTACCAATCTTTACTACACATTCTGTAAATCTGTGGGGCATGATGAGAAGGATTGTAGGGCTTATGACCTCTTCCATGAAAGGTCAAGAGATACATATAGGATTCAAGGAGAAATACATCAAGAGGGAAATGATACGTAGTTTAATTCCCCGGGAAGAGGAAACTTCAACCCTCGTGGTGGATTCATAGGAAGAGGACGAGGAAGAGGCATGGGTCGAGGTAGAGGTAAGATCATTTGTTATAACTGCGCCCAACCAGGTCACTTGACAAGGGACTGTCAGAACCCTTGTACCACTTGCAGCTACTGCAACTCATTTGAACATGTTATTGAAGATTGTCTAGTATTGCTGGCGAAACTTCAGGAAAGACGGAGTGGAAACCAACAAGTGCAACTGATATCAGTGGAACCTCGCAGGGAGGATCCCAGATTCATTGTTATCACTAAAGGAGGCACTGTTACAGGAGAAGACATGGTGACTCTAGAGAAGACTACAGAGGGATCAAGGATCAGAAGGGTTGTAGAGAAGACACAATTGTTTGATCCAAGGAAGGAAAAGCAAGATGTTCGAAGAGGCAAGAAGAGAATTTGGAAGAGAACAAGCCTCTTCATCTAAGACACAACCAGAAGTGAGAGAATGTGGAATGCCTCTGGAATTCAATCAGTCTGCCTCACCGAGAGAATGAAAAGAGGTAAGCAAGCTTATGTATTTCTTATATACTTGCATTAATTTGATTAAGGATGAAAGAGTTGTGCAAGAACTACAACACTTGATCAGACAATATGAGATAGGAAGGATAGATCCTCTGTTGAGTAAAGCAGTACATCAAGTATCTAGAAAGAGAAGGACAAACGAGGAACTACACCTTAACGCTCAGATTGGATACTATGACATAGATTATGTGGTCCTTGACTTGGGATCAGAAGTCAATGTTACGACAAAGCAGACCTGGGCACTGATGGGAAAACCTAAGTTGATTTACTCTCCTATAAGGCTCAAGATGGCTAATCAGCAGACAGTAAGCCCCTTTGGAAGACTGGAGCATGTTCCTATGGACATCGATGGGGTAAGGACATTTGCAGACTTCGAAGTGATTGAGATAGTTGATGATAGTTTTCCTTATCTTGCGTTGTTAGGAATTGATTGGGATTTCAACAATTCGACTGTTGTTGACCTAAAGAAAAGAAGAATGACATTTGAAGGTGATGGCCTCAGGGTCATTGCACCTCTTGATCCTAATGAAGGTCGCAGATACAAAGAACCTATCAAAGAAGAAGATCGTGCTTATGGACTAGAGAATATATATAAATTGACAGTAAGACAACAAGATTACATTATTCCTACTGCAGATGGAAATTTAAGCTGGCGAAGTGAAAGTGTATGCTCATCAGATTCAGAAGAAGAATTAGAGAACTGGAAGAACAAAATGTATGAAGTTTCTATGCGGAGATGTGCCAGATTGACCAGGGAAGTTCGTTGGATTGGCACAAAAGTAAGTAATATGCCCACATTTGATGGTTTAAATCATTTAGAAACAATCTTATTGGAATTTGAAGAAATTGTACCAATACAACATAGGTTGTTGGCATTGGATGAAGCCTTGAAAGCAATGCCAGCAAGATGGTGGGGAACACACAAGAAGAACATCGCGGAGTGGGTACAATGTCACACTTTGATGACAATGCATTTTTCAGACCAAGTCGAAGGGTGCGAAGTTTGATACACAGATCAGAGTTGTCCGAAGGACCATGTGCGAAGTTGTGAGGAGGCCTGGAGAAACATTCCTAAAGAACAATGGGTGCATAAGTTCATTAACACTTTGGATACTACGCCCATCAACTGGTATCTTCAAGCAGAACTGTGCCTCACCACTTCAGATTGGTACAGTATGACTCAGAATTTTATAGCTACATTTTTATTTGAAAGTCAGTACCCCACAATAGATCAAGCTTTACAAGTTGTAAGACAGAAAGTCTTTGAGGAGGCACCTAACCTCCCGGTGGAGCAAGAAGAAGATGAATGGACTGCACCTCTTTAGAAATTATAGGGTTGTTACAATATCAATGCTGATGAAGATGATGATCCTAGGAATGTGAACATCGCAGAAACTGAAGGACAAAGAGATATAGAAGGGTCGGGGATTGAACTGCCTTTCAATGGACAGCCAATTAAAATCAAGAAATTTAATATTGGAACAGATCAATCACCTAAGTTGGCCAACGTTGGAGATTATTGGGATGATGCCACTATTGATAAGATTACAAAATTACTTCATGAATATCAAGAATTGTTTCCAACCAAGTTCACAGACATGAAGGGCATTAAAGGGCCCATGGGAGAATTGAAGATCCCTTTGAAACCATATGCAAGGCCAGTTAAGCAGAGACCCTACAGACTGAATCCCAAGTATAAGCAAAAAGTTAAGATTGAATTAGACAGAATGTTGGAAGCGGGAATCATAGAACCTTTTGAAGAATCATAATRGATTAKCCCTATGGTGGTCCACGATAAGAAGTCAGGAGAGATCAAAATCTGTGTAGATTTAGGGAAACTGGATGATGCATGTTTACATGATCCATTCCCTACACCGTTTACTGATGAAGTGCTAGATAATGTAGGAGGACARTAAGCTTACTCCTTCACAGATGGATTTTCAGGTTATCACCATATTAGGATTGCTAAGGAAGACAGACATAAGACCACATTTGCAACAGAATGGGGTTCTTTCCAGTACACTGTGATGCCTTTCGGGTTGAAGAATTCACCAGCCATATTTTCCAGGGTGGTGGTCGAAGCATTCAAGGAATTTTTACATAAATGTTTAGAAGCATATTTTGATGATTGGAATGTTTTTAGCTTACTGAAAAATCATATTGAATGTTTGAGACTAATGTTGGATAAGTGTAGGCAATGTCAT
This sequence comes from Picea engelmannii, assembly GCA_009831015.1. Taxonomy (NCBI): domain Eukaryota; kingdom Viridiplantae; phylum Streptophyta; class Pinopsida; order Pinales; family Pinaceae; genus Picea; species Picea engelmannii. Next base: position 923,686 of record ML778760.1, read on the forward strand.
ATTTCCCTGAACCTGAAGAAGTGCATATTCCTTTCACATTTTGGAGTATTGATGGGACACATTGTATGTAAGTAGGGGTTGTTGGTAGATCCTTCCAAGATTTTCATCATTGCTGATCTACCTCCCCCTACTTCGGTTAGACAGTTGTGCACTGCGTTGGGACATACTAGATACTACATAAATTTTATCAAGGGCTATGCACAGATAACAACACCCATGGAAAATATTTTAAAGAAAGATCATCAGTTTCAATGGTCAAAGGAATTCCAGAAGAGCTTCGACACACTAAAGCAGAAAATGGTTACTGCGCCTATTCTGGTTTTCCCTGATTAGAGTAAGGAATTCCATGTTCATGTCGATGCTTCATCTATTGTGTTAGGAGCAGTGTTAGCACAACCAGGAGCAAGAGATATTGACCACCCACTAGCCTTTGCTAGCAGGAAGCTCTCTATAACTGAGATAAATTACACTACTACTGAAAGAGAAGCTTTAGCTATGGTCTACGCACTGCAAAAGTTTAGACACTACTTGTTGGAAGGACATTTTAAGATGTTCATTTATCACTCTGCATTGAAATACTTAGTCAACAAACCAGTGTTGGGGGTAAGAATATGAAGATGGCTACTGTTATTCCAGGAATATGATTTTGAGATTGTGGTTAAGCTAGGGAGAATGAACAAGGGACCTGACCACTTGTCTAGGTTAGAACATGGAGAGGAACCTACCAGTTTGGAGGATACACTACCAGATGCACAGTTGTTGACCATCAGAAAAGTTGATGATCACTTCGCTGAGATAATTCAATTTTTGTTCACATGAATGGCACCTCGCGAGTACACAGTCATTCAGAAGAAACAACTGGTAGTTCGCGTTGCAGATTTTTCACTTATATCTGGACAACTATATAAGATGGGACCCGATGAGGTTTTGAGGAGATGCATTATGGAGGCAGAAAGACCACTGATTTTTGCAGAATCACATGAAGGCATCGCAGGAGGACACTATGCAGGGGAAGCAACAACGCAAAAGGTTCTCAGAGCTGGCCTAGTTTACATAAAGATGCTAAAGAATACTACAGAGCCTGCTCTGTATGCCAAAGAGTGGGGAAACCTTCCAAAAGAGATGAGATGCCTTTAGCACCTTAGCTAACTTTACAGGAATTTGAGAAATGGGCCATTGATTTTGTGGGACCTATCAACCCACCAGGAAAGCACACAGGAGCTCGATACATCATCACTGCGACAAAGTATTTGACCAGATGGGTAGAAGCAAGAGAAGTTAAGGACTGTAGTGAAACTACAGCTACGCGATTCATATTTGATGATATCATAACCCGATTTGGATTTCCAAAGATTGTTATGAACAATCAAGTTACACATTTTATTAATACGACCATTGAAGCCTTGACTTAGGAATTTGAAGTTCACCATTAGAAGAGCACACCATACCACCCACAAGTGAATGGTACAGTCGAAGCTTTCAATAGGATCTTGGAGACAGCGTTGACGAAGATTTGCAGTGTGAAGAGAGATGATTGGGATTTGAGAGTGCCAACAATGTTATGGGCTTATTGAACTACTTGCAAAAATATGACAATGCAGACTCCCTTTAAGTTAGTTTATGGCCTGGAAGAAGTGGTACCTATGGAATATTTGGTTCCCAGGTTAATAATTTCAGCATTTACAGATATGGATGACATAGGCGTTGTGAAAGACAGGCTTGCGCAGTTGGTAAAACTAGAGGAAGACAATTTTATTGCATGATTTAATCAACGGGTACAAAAAGAACGAGAAAAGGCCTACCATGACAGACATATCAATAAGAAATCATTTAAAAAAGGAGATCTAGTATTGGTATATGACAACAAGTTCATGAAGCATCCAGGGAAGTTCATGACACATTGTCTTGGGCCATATGAGGTTGCCTATGTTACAGAAGGAGGAGTTGCGTAGTTGAAGACTCTGAATGGAGAATGGAAGGAAGGTTTAGTAAATGGGAGCCAATTGAAATTATATTATAACAACCAGCTGCCTCGCAACTCTCAGTAAAAACAAAGGAAGAAGGGTCTAGGTACCAGGTGCAGTTGAAACTGGGTACCAGACAAAAAAGACATCTGCACACAACAGGGAGGGACAGAGCAGAAAGCACAGGCTGCTCCGCGCAGTCTGCAGTCGAAGTGTTACCGAAGGTTCAACCCTGTAGTGACTCGGGACGAGTCGGAGATGAGTGTTAGGGGCCTGTTGGCCCTTGGTTATGGAAGCAAGCGAAGATTAAGGAAGAAGAGAGAAGTACGAACTGCGCGGAAGGAACATTAACCAATAACGGGTTGAAGTGGTCAAAGAAGTAGAAAAGAAGGAGAGACGTAAGAGAAAAGCTATCTGTTGGAAGAGAATATCGAGGAAGACAGATCAACAAAGAAGATGGATCATGGACAACTCAACAAGCGGAAAAAACCACCATCGGATGCTTTCGAGCACCTCGCGGAAAAGAAGGAAGAACATGTTGGCGAAGCCCTTAAAGCACGGGTTGCGTGGGACCTAGGGTTTTGACACCTAGGGTTTTGGATCTAAGGTTTTGACACCTAGACTTTTGCTATGTAATGTATAAATAAAGGTCTAGAAAAACTAGGAGGGTTCGTTCGAAGTTGGATTGTGTTGTTGATGTTGATTGATTAGTGTTTTTGCGTGAGAGAAGTATTGTATTGTGAGAGCATTCTTGTATTGTAAGAACTCCAGCTGGGTGCGAAGATCAACCCTGCAACTGGGTGCGCAGGGAGGGGAGAGAAGAAGAGAAAGAGAGAGAGATCTGAAAGCTAAGTGCGCAGAGAGAACTGTATGTTTTCATCTAATATATCAAGAAACACAATTCTGTGGACGTAGCCCTAGGGAGAGGGTGAACCACATATATCTAGTTGTTCTGTGTGACTGATGTTGTGTTATTTGTTATATATTATACTGTTATTGCATTATTCTGTTAGATCAGAGATATCTCTTGTGCAGTAGGCGTAAGAGAGATAAAGAATACTATATTGTTGTGTGTTGTTTCCCTGGATCCACTTTTCCTTTCCTCTGGTTGTAGACACATGTGTCCCGCAACCCCCTATTACTACTTTAGGTGAGACTGCATCTGCTTCACAGATGTTTCCGAAAGGGCCAACAATTAGGGCTTGTTGGTGCGTTGATAGAGTTGAACCCCGGGTCTGCCCCTGTGCCAACAAAAGTTAATAGAAATGAAGAAAGATATGTTATTCCTATGCATAGAAAGAAGTTTTGGACTAATAAGTGGATGTAGGAACCTAGAATTTTTTTTTCCAGAGTGCAGGTCCAACACTGTGATCCTAGTGCACAATACAGAAGAAGTTGGGGAACATTTAAAAGGAAAATAGGATTGACATTATGCTATAATTGTAGAAGACCGGGGCATCTTGCTAAGGAATGCCCTGGCGTAGGTCCTATTTGTCTTTGTTGTAAGATTGTTGGTCATGAGGTTGAGGATTGTCCAAGGATGATTGCTAAAGTTGAACAAATGAACATGAGACAAGAAAACTATGAAGGAATTCAAGAGACTAAGGGCATGTTAGAGAATCATAAAGAGAAAGAATTAGAGAAAGCTCAGACTACGTTATTACAGTTGAAAGAAACGATGGATGTTCACAAAGATGTTAGTATACCAAAGATCCTGAAAGTAAAACAACGCATAAGTGCAAGAATAGAAGACTTCGACATAGATTGTGGCTTCGATGAAGAAACACAAGTGAATATTATGACAGAAGACACTTGGCAAATTTTCGAAAAGCCCATTGTTTTTAGAGGGGACATCCTTGTCTGAGGCCCCTCCCTGATTTGAAGAAAGGGGTTGCTACTCCATTTAATAAAACAACAGATACTGATGAAATGCAACTCATTATCCAGGCAACAAATTGGTGACAAAAGCCTAAATGAATGAGAATAAGTCTAATGTAAAGTTAAATTACCTTGTCATAGGCTTTGGACATGTCCACTTTCATCACCATCAATCTTTGATTTCTGACCTTTATTGAATGCATGCATTCTTGTGCTACCCCAACTGGCTCATGAATTTGTCTTCCCTACGAGAATCCAAATTTTTCTCCTAAGATTTGATTTCAGAGAACACTTTTCAATCTTCTAGCAATGAACTTTGAGATGTTTTGGTATATGCAATTGCATAAAGAGATAGGTCTAAATTTCTCAAAGGTTGTGGGCTTATCTTCTTTAGGAATCAATGCTAGGAAGGTTGTATTGAAGGCTCCCAACATTTTTCCTTGAGTCCTTATAGTCTCCACCACTCTTTGTAATTCTTCCTCAATAAATTCATATCATCCCAAGAAAAATTCCACTAGTAGTCCATAAGTCCCAAGACTTTTGTCCTTTTGAAAACTTGGCAAATTATGATACGATTCTTCTTTCTTAATTTCCTTTATCAGGGCTTGATTATCTTCCTCGTCAACGAAGCTAGGGAATGAGTTTGATAACCTTATCACGTCTATTATTTTTGCATAAGTGTCTTCCTTGAAAAGGGAGGAAAATGCTTTATAACTTCAAATGCCATGTCCTTGAAATTTGTAGCATATGTACCATCTCCCTTATCTATTTTCCAAACAAAGTTTATATTCTTTCTACAATTTGCATACTTTTGAAAGAATTTGATGTTCACATCCCTAACCTGTAACGATAATAATAATAATAATATATTTTTAAGGTCATGGCTAAGCCACACCAAATTGGTGTATGGGACCCCCTTGTTTGTGGGACAAGGGACCCCCTCCGCCCAACAATTTGACTGGTAAAGTCTACGGAGATATACATACCCTACCCCCTCTGGATTTGAACTTGTGACCTCTTAGGAGGAAACACATGTTCTTAACCATTAGGCCCACTTAGGCTGTATAATGCCCATAATGCCCTACTCTTAAGTCTCCATTCATTTTCATTTCCCAAAAGAACGATCCTCCTTTTATCTTCTAGTGACTTTACCTTGATTTTATGCTCCTCACTCAAATACCCAAATCCGTTACTATTGTAGAGGACCTCCAAGGCTTCCTCTACTTCTATGAGAACTCTATCATCTTTCATTTTTTCTCCTTTGCCCAATTAACAACCACCTTTTTTTCCTCTTTTAAGTTTTGGTGAAATTGAATTTGAGTAGATTCTCACAAACTGCCATTATAAGGTTTCCAAATAGCTTTGATTTTTCCCACAAAATTCTTCACCTTCATCCACTATGGATTTAATTTGAATGGGTTGGTAGGTTTCTTTATTGTAGGGGCCACTTCTAACACCACAAGATTATGATCATAGTCCCCCCCAACGGTGACCCATTATTTGATCCTCATGGATTCATCTAAGAAGGCTTTAGAGATTAAAAACATGTCGAGCTTCTCAACAATTCTGGCTTCCTCCACTCTCTTATTACTCTAGGTGGGAGATAGTTTAGAAGATTCAATATCCAAAAGACCAGTTTCTTCCAGTTTTCTAAAGAAATAACTAGAGAGAGGATTTGGTTGAGAAAGCGGGCATCATAATTTTGATGCTCCTAAGGTGAAATTCAAGTCTCCCCCTATCACAACCAATCCATTTTGAAAAATTTATTCCAGCAGTCCACCTTGTCCATGTAAGGGTATTAAACATTGAACACTGTGATATCTTTCCTCATATCTAGAGAGAAAAAGGAGGTTCCTAGTCTCGTAGGAAAGATCCAAGAATTTGTGAGGGTGAAGGAGCATTTATTCCATCTAGTCACATCCCCACTCGACCTCCCAATGGCATCTATAAAACAAAAGTCCCAATTTCTCAGCAATTTAGAGAGTTCTTGGGTCATTCTCTCCCCATTTGACATCGTCACTTGCAACGGAATAATATGAGGTTTGATAATATCAACTAATCTATTTATAGGCAAGTTCTTTGAGAGGTTGGCCAATCCTCTACAATCGAGGGTTAGATAAATCATTTGGAACCCTCTTAAAAAAAACCTGAGGCCCCCACCACCTTTCTTTCTTAAAAAAAACCTGAGGCCCCCACCACCTTTCTTTCTTAAAAAAAACCTGAGGACCCCATCACCTTTCTTGGAAAATCAAGGGTGCCTTTACTTCTAGGTCTTAAATTGTACTTGATTGGTTCTAGGGGATTGGATTCTTGGGTAGCCTTTCCATCTAGAGTACAATCCATAACAAGGTTTGTAAAGGGACCTTCTGGTGCTTGTTTAATGCCCAAACCTTCTACTAACCCAAGTATAGGTATGAGGGCTGGTGGGTTGGGATTTATTATACCAAACAAAATGGGTATAAAATCACTTAGGGATTTCGGTTCTTTGGAGCTAACCTCATTTCTCCATTGTTGGGTATGTGTTATATTCTTTGCATGTGCGTGTGTGTGGGCGCGTCAGATATGACAACTGCGTCTGACGATCCCTCATAGTAGTGCTCTGTTTGTGCCATGTGCGTCGAGCGCTTTCCTAGGCAGCTCCCCGAATTTATTTTTTTTGGCGGTTTTTGTTATTTTTAGCGGTTTTGTAAAATAATCCCGGATTAAGGGATTAGGGTTTTGGTATCTACGAAATAGCTAAAAAAATTGTATATATATTGTATGGTGAATGGTGAAATTCGATATAATGAATATAAGAAAGATTTTCCTGGTTGAGGGTTTCCGGTATAAAATCTTTGTGTATGAGCCATTGATTAATTTCTGTCTTGCTTAAGAATCTATATGCATTGCTTTACTTCGCAGGTTTAAAACTTACATTTGGTATCGAAGCTCATTTTTGGCTTCAGAGGGACGCCTTTGTTGTGGAGGGTTTGGCTTGGTCTTGATAGATCAAGTTTATCTTGGGTTTGTGATAAACCTGGGTTTAGTGGGAGCTTTTGCAGTGGAGATTCGAGTGCAGAAAGAGGAATGGCAAGCTCCTCTAGAATCGAGATAGAGAAGTTCAACGGTAAAAACTTTGAGCTATGGAAGCTGAAGATGGAGGACCTTCTTGTAGACAAAGAACAATGGATCGCTATGGATCCTGGTACACAACCTACTAGTACACCGTCTGCTAGCACACAGGCTATTGGTACACAACCTACCAGTACACAAACTACCAGTACCCCAGCTACTGGTATGTCGAAGGAAGAGTGGGAGAAGTTGGACAGAAGAGAAAGGAGTACTATTCAACTCTGCCTGGCAGATCCGATTTTGTTGAATGTCTCGGGAGAATCTACAACCAAGGAACTATGGGATAAGTTGGGGAATTTGTATCAATCAAAGTCCCTGGTAAACAAGTTGTTTCTTCGAAAGAAGCTATATCATCTTACGATGGAAGATGGAGATTCTGTGACAGAACATCTAAATGCATTTAATACTCTGGTAAGTCAACTTGTCTCTGTTAATATTATGATTGCAGAAGAAGATAAGTGTATTACTTTGTTATGTTCTTTTCCAGAATCTTGGGATAATCTGGTTGTAGCAATTGGTAGTACCACTCAATCTACATTGAAGTATGAGGATGTAGTTTCATCCTTGTTATCTGAAGAGATGAGGCGGAAAAACATGGATAGTCAAAGCACAGATGCTTTATTTGCAAGAGGGCGTACCCAAGACAGGAACCCTGGTAAGCCTTCGGGGTGGAGATCTAAATCTACAGGTAGATCTAAGTCTCCAGGAAAATCTTTGAGGAAATGTTGGAAGTGTGGTAAAACAGGGCATTATAAGAAAGTTGAAAAACCAAAGGGATCTGATAGTACCTCTTCCACAGAGGCGAAAACCTCCACTGAAG
>ML778760.1:938567-951175 GCA_009831015.1 Picea engelmannii
AAGTTTGACACTTACATCCTTGGATTGGGATTTGTAAGAAGCAGGGCTGATCACTGTGTATATTCCAAGCAGGTTGGTAATCACTTCATTTATGTAGTGTTGTATGTTGATGACATGTTGTTGGTAGGAAATAACATGGATGTTACCAAGTAGGTGAAATCACAACTATCCAAATTTGACATGAAGGATCTCGGTGTTGCTAACTTTATTCTGGGAATGGAGATTAAAAGAGATCGTGCAAACAAGAAACTCTGGTTGAATCAGAGAAAATATGTTGAGACGATCTTGCAGAGGTTTAATATGCATGGAAGTAAACTAGTCAAGGTTCCTATTCCTATAGGTGTAAAGTTATCTGCAGATCAGTGTCCCAAGACACAGGAAGAAGAAGAGGACATGTCCCATGTTCCGTATGCCAGTGCAGTTGGAAGTTTGATGTATGCAATGGTCTATACTAGACCAAACATTGCACATGCAGTGGGAGTTTTGAGCAGGTATATGTCAAAACCAGGGAAGGAGCATTGGACAACAGTAAAGAGGGTCTTCAGGTATCTTCATGGCACTACCAGTTATGGATTGTGCTACCAAGGAAGACCAGGAATGGACAGAGTGGTGGACATACATGGCTTTATTGATGCAGACTGGGCTGGAGATCTGGATCGCAAAAGATCTACAAGTGGGTATGTGTTTAACCTATTTAGAGGAGCAATTAGTTGGATGAGCAAAAGACAGGCTGTAGTGGCACTCTCAATTAAAAAAGTTAAATACATGGCAACCACTCATGCAAGCAAGGAAGTAGTATGGTTACAAAGATTGTGTTCAGGTATTGGGTTGGTACAACAAGCAATGAGATTAAATTGTGACAGTCACAGTGCAATCTTCCTGGCAAAGAACCCAGCTTACCATTCGAAGACAAAGCATATTGATGTACAGTATCACTTTGTGAGAGACATGGTTGAGGAAAAGAAGGTGTTGCTGGAAAAGGTTAACACTTTGAAGAATGTTGTAGATTCATTGACAAAGTCTGTGAGCACAGAAAAGTTCTTCTGGTGTAGAGTAACAACGGGCATTGTTGCCTTGGATTGTTGATTATATAATCCCCTGGACCCCTGGATTGTTGATTATATAATCCCCTGGACCCCTGGATGCAAAGAAAACAACAAGTGGGAGAATGTTGGGTATGTGTTATATTCTTTGCATGTGTGTGTGTGGGCGCGTCAGATATGACAACTGCGTCTGATGATCCCTCGTATTAGTGCTTTGTTTGTGTCATGTGCGTCGGGCGCTTTCCTAGGCAGTGTGCCAGATTTTTTTTTTTTGGCGATTTTTGCTATTTTTAGCGTATTTTGCTATTTTTAGTGGTTTTGTAAATTAATCCTGGATTAAGGGATTAGGGTTTTGGTATCTACGAAACACCTAAAAACATTGTATATATATTGTATGGTGAATGGTGAAATTCGATATAATGAATATAAGAAAGGTTTTCCTGGTTGAGGGTTTCCGATATAAAATCTCTGTGTACTTTGTGTATGAGCCATTGATTAATTTATGTCTTGCTTAAGAATCTATATGCATTTATTTACTTCGCAGGTTTAAAACTTACATCCATGTCCAAAAAACATAAATTTTCAAAGAAAAACTTGTATTCATATAGTGAGGCTCATGGGTCTTACCCGAAATTGCCTTGTTCTCCTTGTTGTCCTTGATCACGTTCGTGTTAGGTTCTTTGACTTGTCCAATGCTTGAGTTTTGACCATATGCTACCATAGTTCCTGTTCGAAGGCCATTTGAATTCTCTTGAACCCTTACATTCTCTTTCCTGCTCGTAATCGAGACCGTTTTCCAGTTCCAATGTCTCCAAGCCTCTTGGATTCTTCCTTGGAGCTCAATTATTTCACATACTTGGGTAATTACATTTTGCAACAAGGTGCTCATAATAGTGGTGGTGTACACACATGAATGGAACCCCCTCGTAGTCTAGAATGAGACAGAATAGACCATCTCCCCTTCTGATATCCATTGATTCTGCTAGATCTTTACTCACTTCCAACCCTCCCAAGATTCATGCCATGCCATATTACTTGGATTCTAAGAAAGATAAGTTTGCTTCGTAAAAGGTACCTAAGGTGCTACCAATTTTTTCAAACACCTCTTTGGACCACAAAATCATTGGAAGCATTGGGATACAAACCCATACATGGAGAATGTCCACACTAGCCGACCTAACATTGAACTCAACATGCCATTTCTTCAAGAACAAGGATTGAGATCTCCACTTCCAATGCTGGTACAAGATAGTTTTTGCTTCTTTGGTCACCCTAAACACCCAAGCCAACCATCCTTTTACTAGAATCATAGTACATGGAGAGGCCCCCATCATTGGTTCAAAATTTTACTTAGTCCAATTCTTTAATTCCTCCAAATTCATTCTTTTCCCTGGAAAATGTCTTACTAGCGCCTAGTCTCCCATCTCCATAATGTCGTTAAATTTTGTTTTTCCACCTAAGTTCAGACTCATGGCCTCTTGTTCCCTCTTGATGCATTTATGTCTCTTTGGTTTTCTAGAGCCCTCTTGAGACTGATGCCCTACAACCCTCTAAATCCTAGGATGGGCCATCGCTCAAAAGCTTCAAATCCAACATATTGACAACGAAACCTGAACTAGAAAAACTATCTTGCTGACCATTATCACAGTTGAAAAGGAAATCAAACTCGTTACATATCTCATTTAATGTAGTTATTGGTTCATACATTGACTGTGATAAACCATTGCCCTTGTCTGACCAAGCATTCGAGGTTGATGGATTTGTAGGATTGGGGTCATTACTCCTTGCATCGGGTGGACCACGTTTGTATTTATGGTCCTTGGCTTGATCGCCGAAAGGGCCCGATACCCATTCCTCCAACTGTCCCAAGATCTTGATACCTTATTCACCCAGCTCTTGCACCAACTCACTCTAAATCTCCATAGTGGCATCCTCTAGTGGTATAGATCATGGATGGAGAATCCTGTTGGTATTGAACTAAATCAGGGTTGGACCAGATCCTTTGACCCTCCAAAGGATCATCAGAGAGGTTCACAATTTCCTCCTCATATGCCATCTTGTCTTCCACATATCCTTTGCCAACCATTAATGAAGAAAAGTCCACTTTGTTTACTCTTACAAAACCTTTTCTACTATGGAACCCTAGCCATCCAAAATGTAGACTGCCTCCCACTAACTCTTTACCACGTTCCGAATAGGAGACCTTCCCATTCACATGTTTCCGACAAATGGTAGGTTTATGGGAGGAATTTGATTGTCTCATATGAGATGTTGGTGGTTGTTATCGAGTCCATAAACCTATTTAATGGCTGCCATGTGCACGATGGTTATGCAATAGTGAATGATAAAGTGTTTGAATTCACAGTGTAATGGTTAGGGTGTAGAGATTGCAAAGGTAGAGATTCACAAAACGACATTAGAAGTGTAATTGGTAGAATTGCATGCTACATAGATAACGAGACTTGGAAAAGATTATGTAAGTTATAAGTGGATGATACAAGGGTGAGCTGCACAAGCAGACACAAAACCACAATTGTGATGTGTCGACCTGCGTTGCAAAGGAGGATCTTGTAGAGATACTAGTAAAGGAGCATCATATTCGATTCATAGATCGACCGACGGGTAGTTAGCCATTGTGCATATTTTTAAGAGTCCAATAAACAATTGAGGAAATCGTGTTCTATAGTTATTTCCGAAGAGGATGAGTTGCTTTCCAAGGGTTTTGGTGCACAATTGTGACGTCTTGTTCAACTTCTGAGAGATATCCTTGTTTTTGGAGAGAGAGAATCAACGTTGCCTTGAACAATTCCAAGAGAAAAACCACAACCAAAGATTCCCCGCGGATGAGCAAGTGGGAGATGCCAAAATCCCTCATGGAAACCCTAATCTGCCATCATTGACCTTAGAATATCTCACCACTGCATAGATGGGACCTATGGAAACCCTAATCCGCCATCTCATCGCTACTGTAGATCCTATATATGTTACCCCGGTTACTATGTCGCCACAAATCATACCAAAATATTACATATACTTTTGGGATGATTCTTTTGATATATGTTAACTCGAGTTTCCAATCAATTCGTTAATAAAATGCTAACATTAAATATATATCGTATAAAAAAAAGAGTCGAATAACTTATTCAAAGAGCAAATCTTTTATAGAAATGTCATAACAAAGTTATTTGAAAAAAAAAAGTGCTCATACTTGTACTTAGTTTTTGCTATATGCTTGGCTTACATTACAAAATCTATTTATCATTGGTGGACTACATTCTATTTATAGAGATATTAAAAAAAGGGGGAATGAGAATTCCCTTGTTCAATGGTATTGTAGGCTTTTACACAACCCAAAACACACGTAGTGAAGGAGAAGTTCCACAACCTAACACAAAAGGGTGAACCGTTAATTACATACACTTGTATTGAGTTAAATAATATGAAAAAACATATCCACTTTTGTTAAAAATAACACAAAACTCACACCCCAACTACCATCCCCATGATGACATTTATTTATTTTTCAAAATCACACACCTGCCACTCCCTTTCCTACTACACCATGATCACATTCATATTTTTTTTTTCTCTAACAAAATTGGAACGAAAGGGCTTATCTTCATGGAATTTCCTACTAAACCATGATCACATTGATCATTTTTTATCTTAATGGAATTGGAATGAAAGGGTTTATCTTCATGGAGTTGGAACGAAAGGGCTTATCTTCATGGAATTTCCTACTAAACCATGATCACATTGATATTTTTTTTTCTTAATGGAATTGGAAGGGCTTATCTTCATGAAATTTCCTACTAAACCATGATCACATTGATCAATTTTTTTCTTAATGGAATTGGAATGAAAGGGTTTATCTTCATGGAGTTGGAACGAAAAACCATGATCACATTGATCATTTTTTTTCTTAATGGAATTGGAATGAAAGGGTTTATCTTCATAGAGTTGGAACGAAAAACCATAATCACATTGATCATTTTTTTTCTTAATGCAATTGGAATAAAAGGGTTTATCTTCATGGAGTTGGAACAAAATGGCTTATCTTCATGGAGTTGGAACAAAAAAGCTTATCTTCATGGAATTTCCTACTAAACCATAATCACATTGATAATTTTTTTTGGGAACGAAAGTGCTTATCATAATCACATTGATAAATTTTTTTGGGAACGAAAGTGCTTATCATAATCACATTGATAAATTTTTTTCCCTTCATGAAATTGAAAGGGCTTATCTTCATGGAATTGGAACGAAAGGAGTTTGAAGGAGTTTAAGCAAACTACGGAATCATATAAACGTCTTGAAACATACCGATAGAAATATATATAGTTGAATTGTGGGATATGATAGGTGAGTTTAACTAGACGTGTTGAAACTGACGAAGAAACATAGCGAATTGAATGTGGGATATAATAGGGCGTTTGGAAGTATTGTTAGAGTAAATATTTCATTATTTTGTAAATGCCTCATTTTACTTGATGAACAAGATAGACGCAGAGACTATAAATTGAACCGATTTTGGCCTTTGGCGTATCCGAACTCAAGTCTTCGCATACAGAAGTACGACATACACGTGCTGTTGTTATATTCAATTCGATTCCAGTGTTGGACAGACCATCTCCTCTTTTCCACCCACCTTTTCTTCCCAAGAACATCGACTTTGCCATCTTCATTCTACCCCTTTAGTCTGAAAACTTCATTTTCCAACAAACCCACATGCTATTTTACTCATTTGGACTATACCCACTTCAGCTTCTGTCCTATGTTCTATAAAACTGCGGTCACATGTCTTTCAGGAGCATATGGACATATATCCGTCTTTCTATAAGGTCTCTGGTTTGAAGTTTTTTTGGAGATTTTTTCTAGAAGGAGCTGTGGTAGTTTTGATTTTGAGGTAGTGGAGTTTAGGGTTCACGGGTAACTCCCTGTTCACCAGGTACCCGCTTTCTCAAGGTGGTTTGAGAAGTCTGCATATATTTCAATCATTGTGGATTCTCCTGCTTAAGATTTTGCTCATAATAATTTTGGTGCCCAAACACTTTCCAGATCAGTTTACCTCATCTTCATTCGCTCATAATAAGTCCATTAGTTCACCTCTGCAATCCTAGAGATAAGACAAACCCTAACCATACGGGTGTCAGCTCATCGGGAACAAATATGCAATCAGAGAATAATCTGGATGAGTCATTGCAGCTAAGGGAGGTTCAAGAGTTGGAGGGGCATACTGACACAGTGTGGGCGGTAGCATGGAATCCTGTCACTGGAATTGGTGGAGCTCCGTCTATGCTGGCCTCTTGCAGTGGTGACAAGACTGTCAGGATTTGGGAGAATACACCAACCCCCAATACAACATCTTCCTCCTGGGCTTGTAAGGTAAAGCTTCTCTATTTTTTAAAAACTTCTATGATTTGTGATCTCTGTTTTTAGATTGTATATTCAAACATATTATGTCGCAAGTTTTTCACTACAGTGAATAGTTTGTATTAGCTATCTTGGATTTCATATGGATGCTGTATTTAAAATCCGTGGTAGCAAACGAAGCTGGCAACTGTCCCCAACTAATCACGATATTAAACCTACCCCATATTTTTTTTGGAAAGAAATTGAGTAAGCCTCGTTTGTAATGGGTTAAAATAGAAAAAGATTTGAGCGAGTCAGCATTGCGTGTCCACTTTATGGCCAAAAAAAACGGTGAGCTAGTAGAACTTTTACAAGTGGATATTGTGGCTTTTTAAAATGGGCTTATTTTAAACATTGACATATTCCCAATGGGATTTTGGTTCACTGGTGAGGTTGTACAGAGAGAGTTTTAAGTAGTGCACCTGGGTAAGGGTTTCATTCTTACTGTTGTTTGCCCCACCCGCATGAGTGGTCTGATCCACTGGTCAACCATTCGTGTTTAGAGTGGCTAGTTAGGGTTGTGAGGTTTATGTTCTTTTTTCCTTTTTGATGTGTGTAAACTCTTTTAATTGGTTAGTAGGGAACTATGAACCCCTAACTCTGCGCCACTGTACAAATACTCCCTTTAACATGGGTGGAGAGAGATTTGAAGTTTGAGCCTTGCACCTCCCACGCAAGAGCAAAGACTTTACCATTTGGTCATAGGGTAGTCCCTTTATTTTTGCAGGCCTAGAGGAGAAAAAGTGGGTGGGCCTTGTTCCTCATTTTTTTTCTCCAGAGAAATATATTGTTCACTTGCCTGTGTGTTAAGTGTTCCAAGTGAGGATGCTGGTATGTTGCCAGCACCTGGGGAATTCCCCCTTCTACCTCAATATTTTTTTGGATGGAGGAAAGCAGTAATTGCCAGTCAAAATACTGTCTGGTAAACCATATTCCCAAGGGAGTCGGGACTCAATGGGATTTAATCCTGAGACCTCCGTGAACTTTTTCACAAGAGCATCTACCAATCAAGCTAACCCTTGGGGCTGGCCTTTGTTTCACATATATGTGTGTGCTGGTGGTGCTATGTGTGCCACATGTTCCACCACTACCTCCGAGTGCCCCCATACCTTAAGGTCCTGGGTAAATATATCTTTGGCAAGTCCAAAGGATAACATGGGGGTGGGCTTTGGTCCACATATATGCGTGTCCAGGTGGTGCTGTGCATGCTACATGTTCAATCACTACCTCCAAGCATAGCTACCTTAAGGTGCCAAAGAAAGCCCTCATGCCAATGGAACCTTGGTCAATGGTGATAAGTCAATATTGCTCCCCATTTGTTCCAAACCCTTGGGCATTTATGTCTTTGTTCAGTCAGCTTAGTCCATATTGGAGTAATATTTTGTAAATTGTTTCCAGGGACATACATGAACAGTTAGGCTGTGGTGTTGTTTTAACTTTCAAGTTAGTGCCTAATAGTAGGAGTTAGCATCGAGACTGTCATTGAGTTTCTCTGATTGAAAAATGGTGAAGTTGTTGTAGAGTTTCCTGCCTAAAATTCAACTTTGGTTTTTATTTATTCAGATGGAGCATTGGACCTTTCTATTATATTTATTCCAAGGAAATCCTCGCGAAAAACCCTCCAAGTACTTCCCCATGATCCGTGGATGGTAAACGGGGACTGTCAACCCTGATTACGGGGCCTAACCCTGAGGGGATCAAGAGAATCGAACCCGTGACCACAAAAAGCAAGAGAAATCTCACATCTGGCTCTAGACCAATTGAGCTAACCCTCGGGGATATCTTCCTATTATATTTACCTGGTGGAGCCTTTTGTATCGGTGCTGTCTTTGAATATTAGGCTATGTTGAGATCTAAGTTTCCGGAGGCCTAATTTTGTAGGAATAGTGACTATCCTTAATCAGCAGTCGGACTTTTGTTTGGTATATCCCTCAGCTTTTCACCCTTTTTTATGCCATTCTGAGCTCAAGAAATTATTCATAACTCTGTGCTGCTTAAAAATTCCAGTATCTATAAAAGTGGCCCATGTATATGCCTTCATCAGAGTCGATGTACTTTATGATGTTAAGCCACAGACAGATCTTATCATTTTTCTGTAGTGTCTGTGACCTGTCTGTTATGTTGGAATAGATAATCAGTTAATGTTTATCTGTCACTTGAATGCTTGTATTCTGGACTTTATGCAAAATTTGGGGTTTTATAATGTGATTTAACACCTGAACTAGTTTCAGTACTTGAGGTGGTACGAAAATTTGATGTCTATCTGTGGGCCATGCTTGGTTGCTGGTCTCAACTTTTTCCTCATTTCAGATGAAGGCCTTCTGAATCTAACAAAATTTGGCATGTTCCCATCTAGTGGGGGCATTAATTGCTCAAGATTGTTTTTAGGTATTTTGCTAAGCACCTTGTCTTGTCTGTTAAGTTCAATGTGTCGCTCATTGGTTTTCAGAATGCTGGAATTATAGCAAACCAAAATGGTTTCAACTTTCACCTAATAAATGCCCAACTTTAATGTTTAACACTTGCATCCAACAATAGCCCCAAAATATATGAAGCATCTGGTAGCAATACAAAAAGTTGGATAACTACAATAAACACTGCTTATAAGTATCCACTTTGTGTGAATACTCAATTATGTAACTCTGCAATATTTGTGGATGATCAAAGATAAGTGATATGATAATGAATATTATCAAGAGACAATAAGGAATATGCTCCTTTGACATCAGAAAAATTCTAAAAGCAGAACGATAACAATGTTCTGAAATGCCCCCCCCAGATGGGGTGCCATCTGTCTGGCACGAGATTCAATCAAACGAAAAGGTGGTGACCGGGGATGTCTCTTCATGCATTCATCTCCCACGCGCCAAGGACAATGGTGGATCTGGTGTGGATCAGTCTGTAGGATGGAAAGTAAGTGGAGCGTACGAGCAGGCTGTTCTTCACATGACGCAGAATTAAGTTGGTTTTTATGACGGCACAGGGCTTAGAAACTTCTGTACTCTTGGCTCTTGTTTGCATGATGGCTCCTGAAAGGGTTAACTCTGGAGAAGGGGTGGTCTTCGGCTATCACTGCCCCTAGTTTGATCTCTGGTGCGTTGTAATTACGGAGGGGAACTTTGGTTTTGTTTCTGTTTGGCTTGCTTCTCTTCCCCTCCCACGCGTTCCCATGGCTCCCCGCGGAGGAAGCTCCAGACATTGCCCTGCCCGTCAAACGCGCACGGCCAAGGCTGCTGAATTTTATCATCAGTTTGTCCCGCCAGATGATAAAGCCACCATGCCGGCTCTTGAAGAAGTAAGGATGGTCTGGGCTTATAAGGAGGACGAGGAGGTGGAAGAGCAGGTGAGTGGCATCATTCCCGACCTGGGCTGCACCAGAACCAGGAATTCTAAATTCTACAGAACCCTGAAACTCTATTGGCACACCAAGACCATGGTTGCATTGGGAATGCTTCCAAAGGACCAGGATTTCAGGCAGCTTAAGCAGAGGATGGATTCACTCGAGGAGCAGAATAGCTTGCTCATGATGATGTTTTCTTGGCTGGTCCAATGCCATTGGGGAACTTTCCCACTTCCTTTGGGTGGTTGTCGGCATATTGGGTCTTCTTCTGCTGCAGGACCTATGACTAGTTCTGGCCTGGTGGCTCCTCAGGTGCCCCTTTCTATGGTTGATTTGATCTTTGGTTTTCATAGTCAGGGTCTGTCTGAGTCTTTTCTAGTTCAAACTTCAGACTATTAGACTTCTCTTTTATGTTTATCTAGACTACTGGTTATCTAGACTTTTAGTTTTTCAGCTGTTCCAGGACATTTTAGATGTTAAGTTTAACTTTAAAGTTTAAACTTTGGCCTGATTTCCTTCCATGGGCAGGCATACAGTCATGGTTCCTTGTGGTTTTGCTTGTTAGTCTGTATATCTTCTGGAACCTGGAGTATAGTAGACAGCTCTGTATATATTGTTAAAATATGAATAGAAAACCTTACTTACAAAAAAAAATATTCTGAAATGTTCCATAGCAGAATAGAACAATTAAAGGTGTCTATTTAAAAGTTCTATGATATCTTTCTCTGTTTGAGCTCCATGATCTCTGAATTTACTACTTATGTCAACCATACTTCAAAAAGAAAATGCCAGGGGATGATACCTTGGTCACAAGTTCCTTTTCCAGTTGATACAAATCCAATTACATTGTGTTTGAGTCACTTTCTTCACAAAGTCATAACCGGTTTTTGATTAAATTAACTTAACCTAACTTGATTTGTCTAACTTAATCTTAACATGAACCTGCTTGGTGTTTAAAGTTAAACAATCAAATAATGAGCTTTGGATTCACACAAATAATGTTGTTGGTACAAAACTGGTTTTTCTGTGCTTTTCTGTTAACGTGTCTTCTTATCAAAGTACGGTGGTGTGGTCCATTTTATCATCTGTGTTCATACTGATACCAGTCATACCGGTTTTACTCTGGTGGATGTCTTTACTTATCAGGCTGTTCTGGAAGAAACACATACAAGAACTGTTAGATCATGTGCATGGTCACCTAACGGGAAGTTACTTGCAACAGCAAGTTTTGATGCAACGACTGCGATCTGGGAAAATGTTGGTGGTGAATTTGAATGCATTGCCTCCTTAGAGGTGAGCTTCTGCCAATTCAAGAATCTCTGTCATTTGGAATTGTATAGTTTCTGATGTCTTCATTTCAGGGTCATGAGAATGAAGTCAAAAGTGTTTCTTGGAGCACGTCTGGTATGTTACTTGCCACATGTGGTCGTGATAAGTCTGTCTGGATCTGGGAAGTTCAACCAGGGAATGAGTTTGAGTGTGTTTCGGTACTGCAAGGCCATACACAGGATGTCAAGATGGTCCAGTGGCACCCTACTCGTGACATTTTGGTCTCTGCTAGTTATGATAATTCTATTAAGGTTGGTGGCATTTTATAGAATTAACATAATAGCTTTGATAAATATAAATGCTAAAGTTTTTTCTAACATCAATAGCTGCATATATGCTGTCAGTATTTCCTCGTATCTACGATGTGACCTCAAAGCCCTCACTGTGCATGATGCAGGTTTGGGCAGAGGATGGAGATGGTGATGACTGGGCATGTATGCAAACTTTGGGCAGTTCCATCAGGTAAAATGATTTTTATGTATTGTTTTCTAAGTTTCTATCAACTATTGCTTCCATGAAAATTTGGTCATGGGCTTGGTAGAGATAAGGTTTAGCATCAACTGAGGGTTTTTAGAGGAACGAACATAAAGAGATTGCATTTTAAGGTACTCTGCGACAGCAGACATCTATTGAGTGATGTCAAATCAAATACCAAAGAAAACAGCAAGCCCATAGTCTGCCAAATTATCAAGCAAACTTATATCTCATGCATCTACAAAATGCCTTTTAGGCAGACATGTTATATGTCTCTAGATAAATAGGAAAATACAAATCTTACAACTGTTTACAAAGATACCAAGCAGATCATCAACATCAAAAAGGTTTAGCCTATGTTGCATTGGTTTTCGGGATGGGGGAACTGCGGGGACGCGTCCCCGGGACGGCTAGAGCGCACCCCCAAATTTTTCAGGGGACGGCGGGTTGGGGACGGCAATAATATATATATATATATATATATATATATATATATATATATATTAAAAAAATATTAAAATTTTAAAATTCACCATAACATTTGTGGTTGCTTCAAGCTTGTAAGCATAACAAACTATACTATATAGTATTATGCACAGCCCTTACACTTGCCAATTCTGGAAAAACTCAAGCAATTTAAAAAAGGGTTGAGTGACATTTCATTATTGGCTGCTAGACAAGAGAAACATACAATTTAGCTTTAGGAAACTTGAGCAAAATGCAGTTTAGCTTTAGGAAACTTAAGTGAGAACTATCTCTATCGCAGTTTTTCTTCCTCATATTTCTTGTTAATGATGATTATGTTAAAACATAAAAGGCATTCCCTTTTCAATAGGTTTTGCAGACTTTTATGGCTGAATTGAAAACCTCTATAAAACACTTTGGTTCTGTAAAGAGATTAGATTCATATTTCAGATAAAGAAGGTGATTGAATATGAATTTATTCAAACATTTAGTACCCAATTGAAGTCACTACTATCTGTTGAAATAATGTAACTGCGAAGAGCATT
>ML778760.1:984368-997970 GCA_009831015.1 Picea engelmannii
TTTTTTCAATTATTAGTATCTCTTAGTTTATGAGCTTAATCAGAAAAGTGAGTTGACAAATAGTGTCACGCTAGTTAGCTCTTAGTTAGTGGTCAGTTTTAGAGTCATGCGAGAATTTTCTAAATTTAGCTGTTTTTCTAAAAAATAGTTGTTTTCTAAAATTAGTTGTTTTCGAAAATCCCAGATAGTAGTTATAAGGGGTTGAACTTCAATTGTAATAGTTAGGATGGAGAAGGAATAAAAGAGAGTTATTTTTCCATTCTCCGGTGTTTTCATGGTTTATTTGATATTGTGATGAATCTCAGGCTTTGGCTACATCAAAAATATTAATTGTTTTATATCTAGATTATCATCAATGTTTGTCTAATGACATAATGCCAACTCAAATGATATAAAGTTTCACTTCGTGTGCTCTGAAGTTGTATGAAGAAATGGATTGGATAGAGAGATACAGTAGATTGTATCTCTACATTGTGCGAACAAGTCAAGAAGATTCAAGCACATGTTAAGCAAGTACTTAATAAGGATAGTGAGATATATTTTAGTCAATATGAATAGAGCCATTTGTTTAATGGATATGCCCCCTACACAAGATGTTGCTAGTTTGTAAATCAAAAGATAGAGTGCTTTCCATGTATTGCTTTTATCATAGAAGGTGGAAGTATTCTTGGAATGAGTGTTCTGAAAATCTTGCAAATATCATGAAATTACATGCCAAACTTAGTGGGACATCGAATGTATATGCCATAGAGATCACTCTAGTGCAAAGATACTCCAAGTAAAGTTTTCCCACCAATTTCAAGTGTCTTTTGCAATGTGTCAATGGCAATGGTTCTGTTTATGTTCCACACACAATAACGTGGACAAAGGATGCAAACCATAATATATTAAAGAGAGAATGACATGCTTGGTTCATCTACAATATGGTGTGGATGTTAATACATAAACAGTGACAATGTCCCATAGCGAAAATCCAGTGCAACCACTTTATCAGTTAAGTCTCTAACCTAATCTTAACACTATTCTATTTATGACATGTAACAACACTCACTTAATAAAGTACTTTACAACTTTATTATATGACCATTATTATATGCTAACTCTAACATCCTCCCTTAATGGTCATATGGGAAACAATTGTTTGTCTTAGAATACAAATTTGTTTGGACCAAACTTGTCAAAGATGCCATTAGAACGACTTTGAAATTTACTCCAAAAAACAAATTTTGAAGTTGTTACCAAATGAACAAAAATTTCAATTATATGACGTATAGTTGGCATTGTTAATGCATCATAAAACACCTATCCAACCACTAACTCTATAACTGGACAAGAGTATATGTTAATAACCATAATATATTAAAAGAGAGAATGATATGCTGGGTTCATCTACAATATGGTGTGGATGTCAATACATATAAGGGAGACAGTGTTTTGCACCAAAACTCTCGTGCAACCACTTTATTAGTTAAGCCTCTATCCTATTCTAACATTGTTCTAATTATGACATGTGACATAAGTCACTTAATTAGTAACCTAAAGTACATTACAACTTTATATATGACTATTATTATATACTAACTCTGGGCATATGACAAATTGCTACCCTTTGTTAGTTCTTGGAGTTTGCGAGTTATTTGGACTTGATGAGCATCTCATAGAGAACTATTTAGTCATATTGGATAAAATTTAAAATGTGAAACGATATATGCTATCTTCGAACAAATAAAAAATATTCTTATTACTACAAGAAATGACCTTAGTGAGTGCATGTTTAATTTGTAAGAACACATAAGTATAACGTGGAGGAGAACAATAAGACAAAGGTGCAGAAAGATAATTTAACTATGGAATCTAGTTATCAGAAGCAATCGTTGAGGGGAGATAGATTGAAGCGAGTATCTAATGCAGTCAAGCTGTAGATAGTGCGATGAGATTTAATGAAGTTGCAGTCATAGACTAAATTGAAGAAAAGGGTGAAGGTGCCACAATCGACCCTTGTGAACAAAGGATAGAGAATTGCCAAAAAACTACTGCAAAGCTCTTTGACCTACAAAAATTAGTTGATCATTGAAGGTAAGACCCACTAGACAAGGAGTTGTAGACACCTCTATTTTGCAACAAATTTTTTTGTCTTCACATTTTGCAGCAAACCTCTAGTGTAGATAAGGAGGATGCAGGAGTGGATAGTCTCGTGCCTACTTCCTCATAGTTGGATAATATATACAAAACATAAGTATGATATTTTAACTTTGGTATAGAGAACTGGACATTAGAAAAACAAAGGAAGAAGTAGAGAAAACTATCAGCTACAAATAACTAGAGGCAAGAATAGAGGTCAAAATAGGTAAAATAGGTTTGAAGCATCAAAATTGGTGTCCAAGATCATAAATTCAATTTGATGAAGCTCTTTGTGACTTGGAAGTTGGTTGCAACATTGAACTAGATAGGACTAGATAAAGTAGCTTTGCGAAGATTGATTCAACTCATTGAGTTTGACAAGTTAAATCATGAAGAGGAGGAACAAAGGCCTAGCAAAGTTGTGAGGATACGGAAGATGTTCAAGACATTGAACATAGGGCTTGAATTGTTGTTAATGGAAGTAAAGTACTAGATGCTACGGTAGACAATGGGAGCTAGGTGAACACTTTTGTCTTTTTAGGAAGAATTGGGTAGACACAAGCTATCTTCAACTACAATTTGGTTGTGGATAGAAAATCAAATTATCATGGCTCCAAAAGCTAATCTAACCAAGATTCTTGTTTTCTGTAGACCTTTTACAATATTAGCCAAAAATATCGTATTCAATAAAAAACATAGGAGGTTCCAAAATATCTCACAATCAATATGAGGACCTATGTGGGCAACAACATAATCACCAATCACCATCATTAATCACAATGTCCTCTTCATATCCCTTTTGTACAATATCATTCTACTTACAATAATCACCATGTTGCCTTCTTGCAGATATGCAAGGAAAAATGGACAACCATATAAATATATATACATACGAGAAAGACAAAGATGATGTAGAGTACATAAAAAATCTGCGTGTGTGTGTGTCATACACAAACGTGCATGGACACATGCACATACACATTGATTGCTTACATATTCATACATGCATTAGTTACCAATTAGTTGTTGTAACCGACAGAACTGACTATGCCAACTAGTCAGCATGGTCAACTAGTCAACCTAAAATTCTATTATATTTATCTTCCTCTACTGGCATTCAAACTTTTCTTCCGAGACAACATTTGATCAGGCCGAGGTTGTTTTGCGTCGGGGGCAGGTACAAAGATTGGTTATGTAGTGGTTTTGCTTCAGTGACAGAGTCAACTCAGTTCTTCTTGGTTAAGAGAGAGAGATTGCTGCTTTTAGCCAGTTCTCTATTTTTAGGAGTTCCCTATTTCTTAGGAACTTCCTATTTTTTAGGAAACAATATTCGGAGACCTGCATGGCATTTCCGAGCATACAGTCTTGTTCCCGGTCGCATTCTGAGGCCAGTGAACCCTTTCCTAGATGTCATCTGAGTACTTTCTATTTTTAGCAGGTGGAGATCGAGAGACAAGATGGTGAATCTGATTGCATTTCTGGATTCCTTACAAAAAATCGAATTCGATGAGTATATACACATTGACTTTCAAGGACTTTCTATTTTTAGCAGTGTCTATTTTTAGACATGCTAATTTTGGCAGTGGTATCTTGGTGGTCCTGGACACATTTGTGGTATTTCCGAAATTTTAGGGAAACTGCTTTTTCGGGCATGTCTATTTTTAACAGGGTTGACACATGGCAGTCTCCAGAAAATGACATGGCAGTTTGGTGAAGCACTTGGATGATTTGGCCTCCATGTGGATGGATGAGTCATGAGGAGAGGAGAGACACCTACCTTTTTTCTCTCCATCCTTAATTCTCCCACCCACCAAAATCCCTATATTCTCTCCCTAAGTTCTCTCCCATTTCCCCCTTTCTCTCCATTCGTCCCACTAATCAAGGGGCCTAAATTTCCTCAACCACTTCCACAAATCTCTCCCTAATTTTCATCTCCCTAACTTCTCTCCCATTTCCCCCTTTCTCTCCATTCGTCCCACTAATGAAGGGGCCTAAATTTCTTCAACCACTTCCACAAATCTCTCCCTAACTTCTCTCTCATTTCCACCTCTTGACTCATTTATCTATATAATCAAGTGCATTTCATTGTACAAGGGTTGGATGTTCTACTTAAACAACTCTACACTTCAGAATTTCATCTCTTCTTCTCTCTCTTTCTAGCTTTCTGTTTGTATCAGTGTTGTATATCTCTCTGATATATTTCCAACATTCCGATAAATTCCGAGTTAAACCCTTGCCCGATATATTCAAAATATTCCGAGATATTTTGAGTTAGATCCCTATCTTGCAACATTTTCCGAGATATTCTGATATTTTCCACCGATGTCACCGAGAAGTTACAATCCAGACCCTCGCCGATACTTTCCCTGAGACAAGATATACAACATTGGTTTGTATGCAGGGATCACTACTACACCATCTTTGTACTTGTTTCTTGGCACAAACAACCTCCTACATTTGCGGAAATAAAAGCTTGATGTGCTTGTACCGGGCCTTCTAGTTTTGCATGTGTTTTAATTTGTGAACTGCATTATTTTTCAGGAGTTATCGGCATATCATTTAGACATATATCTACTGTTTGGTATCGCTTTCTTCATCATTTTCTTTGCTGGTTTTGAGTAACAAGTTGTAGAAATTTCACCAAAAACAATTAAAATTAAAATTTCTGAACATTGGCTGCTTAAAAACAGTCATAAACCTCTTTGTTTTGCTGCTGTGATATTGTATTTGCTGCTGTTATTTTGTTTTGTTTTGCAGATTTACAGGTGGCGGACAGCAAGCAAGGAGGCTAGGGACACCCCCATGTGGTTGGCATGCACCAGCACAAAAAGAGAGGAATTTGTCAATGATGTTATAGGGGCAAATTTCCTACAATTAACCTCTTTTTCTGTGCATATTCCATGTCATATCATATCTGATCTTGGGTGTAAAAACACATTTTTAATCATTTTCAGATTTGTTTATAGGTGCAGAAAATTGCGTTAACAAATTGGTGCCGTTGCCGAGGAACCTGTCGTCATTCCTTGGCTATCTAACGATATTGGTGAGCAGTTAATCATTTTATTTTTATTTTCAAATTCAGCTGGCAACTTCACTTGATACAGGTCAGCTCCACTGGGGAACTCAAAGAAAATCACCCAAATTCGATACAACACAAGGGCGGATTACCACTCAACAATGTCCATGGGCGACTCCATTGCCAAGAGATCATGATAAATTATGGATGTTGAATATTTTTCAGTGGCTGAATGGTCTTCTTTGGGATTACAGTCACATTAAAAGGGGGAAAGATGAAACTATTCCTGAATTCCATGTCAGGTTTATCAATGCAAAAAATAAGATCCCCACTGCATACAGACCTAGAAATGTCATGGTGAATTACGCGTTTGCTTTTGATCCAAAGTTTCGTGATCTTTTCTGGAGTCAGAAACCAACAAATTTAGGGCAAGCTTTCTTGGTTGCTCAAGTAGTTGAAGAATTCCTTACGGCTGCCTGAAGATCGCAAGAACCTCTTATTGTTGAAGATGAACAGGATGATGATGACTCATGCTTGGGTGATTAGGAACCAGTGGTTGCAGAGCCCGAGTCATATATAGAGCTCCATGAGGATGAGGTTGAAGAGCTAAATTTACAAGAGGGTTTGGTGATTCCTTCCAATGATGATGATAAAATTCAAGAGAAAGAGCAACAAGTCAACCATACAGAATTAAATCAGGAGACTTTGTCATTGCATATTCCAGAAGTGGTTCAGGAGCGGTTTCATCATACACCATTGCAACAAGGGGATCAACCTTTGGTTCAACCAGAAGATGATCCTTCTCAGAATCTGCCCATGAGTCTTGTTAAGGCTAAATTTGACACCCTAGGCTTTAGGTCAGTTATAGATTGAGGGAATCAAACTAGGCTTAATTTAGGGGTGGATCCTACGGTCACAATTGATGTCACCCCTCTCTTTTTGGGCTGGTGCGTGCCAACCACAGGGAGGCTACCCTAGGGCGTGTTGCTTGATGGATGAGGTTTGACCCGCAAAACACAAATCAAACAAGCACAAGATGGTTTTGGGATGAGGGTTATATAACCTCACCCAAAACTTGCATAAAAATTGATTTTAGATAATTTTTGGTGGAAAACCCTAAGCAGAGCGAACCATTAGAATGCAAAAAGACGGTAAATCAAGAAGGAAGAGTGCTTCAAAGGTGCCAAATCGACCCTCAGTGAAGGATGAGCTTCAAACACCTGCAATTAATTAGAAATCCAATGCAACAACAAGAATCTAGGCCAAAATCAACACATAAGACTCTTTATTCATGTCAAATCAGAGGAATGGCTCCATCACAGAGAGAAGCCAAGAATTGTTACAATGATCTCCAAGAAATTGAGAATCCGAAGCTAGAATGAGAGATAGAATAGAATGAGAGGTAGAATAGAATGAGAGAGTAGTAATGCTCCTGCAATAGAGTGATCAACCTGTAAACTGTGGAAGAATGCTGCATATATAGCTAAATGCATGAAGAATTCGCCTTGATGTTTCCAAACTGGGCAAAAAGCTAGCCAATATTCCTTGCCCAAGTGTCAATCTGTCCATCTGCCCTGTGTCACTGCATGAATGCCTGCTAAAACTGGCTGAGCAAACCTTTCCCAAGCCTTTTGGTCAAATCTGGGGGTTATCTGGAGAAGAATGGAGGTCGAATGAGTCAAAACTAGCTAGGTATGAGGAAGCTATGGCCAAAAAAGGTAGGAAGGGAAAACCTCATAGAGAGAAATAGGTCTCTTAGGTTAAGGGATTGAGGGAAAGTTAGGTCGCATGAGTGAAAGAGGGGAAGGAAAAAGTGGAAGGCTAAAGCAGGAAAAGGGGAAAGTTGGGAAAGGGAAAAAGAATAAAGCTAAAAGCTAAAAAAGTTAAAAAAACTAGAAAAGCTAAAAGCAGAAAGCAGACAACTCACCCAGTTTGACTTTTGACTGGCTTTAAGGCGCTTTATGACTTTGGGAAACTTCTTTACTTTGTCCAGTTTTTATTTAAAAAGTGTTGGGAGACTTGGTGGGCCCAGTTTTAGGAGGAAAAACGCTCAGATTTAAGTGTCTGGGCCCCACATGGGTCACCACCTCACCCTGCCACATCATCACCTGTGCCACCTCATCATCAAAAAGCAAGGTTGTCCAAATACCATCAAGTTTATACTCATTGGAAGTAGAATTGGACAAGGAGTAAGAATATGTTGTCAAATAACTGATGTGAGGGGTCAATAAGATCCTCATGGGCAAGAAGTGTCCCATAATGCTGCAAGTCTCTCATACTCAAACTTGTAACTGAAACCTCATCCTGTAATAACTCGGAAATCACTGAAACAAGCTCTGAACTCAACTCATGTAAGAAACCATGCTCTAACTGACCAGGACAAGAATCAATATGCCTGGAAAACCTCTGAATGATGGTCTTGTGCTATCATGAATAACCTCTGAATGCCAGCCTGAAAGGATAGACTGGCCCTTTGACCATCCAAATCTCAAGGGTGAGATTTTGGGGTCAACAAGTCTGCAATCAAAGTTTGTTCTTCAAGGGGATCTTCTGCCTGATCATTGCTCATATATCAAGATTTATCATGATCCAGTAGAGCTAAGGATGATGGAGGTTTTTCAGCGATTAGATTCTGAGAGTCTTGGCTCTCATACCTTCATGTTCTTTTTTGTGGATATGCCATTTTCCAAGTTTGAATCAACATATTTCATTGATTTATTAAGCAACAAGCATAAAAATGCGTGTTTCAGTCTTAGGAGACTTCACGATTGGTTCTACTAGAGGGTTGACTATGTTGACTTTTCCCGTCTAACTGATCACTTGGCTGCGTGGTTACATTGGTCATATGAGTATGTTGATCATGACAGCTTGGAAAAACTTCCAAAATAAGATTCCCCAAGTCCTCAAGAAATAAAAATAAAATATAAAAGGGAAATTTTGAGGCATTTTGGGTTTTGGGCTTAAGCTTACCTTGCTGTTTTTAGTCTTTTTCAGTGATTTCCAGATCTGTAGTTTGCTGTTTTTTGCGTTATAACAACAGTTTTTGGTCCCCTTGCTGCCCAATTTTTTCATTTACTTTGTTACCATTTCAGTCCCAGCTCATCTTTTGCTGATTTGTCTTTGTTTCTGTCAATTTTAGTTTTCTTTTTTTGCAGAAATAAGTGCCTCATGAGAGGCTGTTTTCCTCCCGGTAGTTTGCTGTCGGCTTTTTTTTTCCAGCCATGAGTCTGAAAGTGTTGTCTTGTTGAGGGATGGATCGATTTGCCACACAGTTTAACTTGTAGAGTGAGTCTGGATGAGGCTCAGTTTAGTTGTCTTCCGAAAATGTCCGAGCTTTAGGATGGGTAGAACAAAAGAGACATAGGAGTGTCTTGAGTCACCTTGATGTCTGTCTCTTCGTCTTCCTTATTGAGTTTATTTATTTCGAGTCAATGGTCCCCCTCATCCAACACTAGGGATATGGTGCCTTTCATTCATTTTGGTCTTTACTTATTTACTTCGTGCCAGGGGAGAGAATTTCATCATTGCCTCTTCTCCTTGCAGATCATTCCCCATTGACTACGACACATTATTTGGGGGATTGTCCAGAAGTAGAGTACCTTGATGGCCGTTAGCCTCATTGGCGGTCATCCCGCACCTGACAAGGTTGAGCATTATTGGGCCTTGATTGGGTGATCCTTGTCAGTGTTCGACATCAACACTTTTTTCACATTGACGGGTTGTACTCGTACCTTAGGGCCCCATTAGCATCATTGGTGGGTACCTTCATGCCTAGCAAATGTTTACACTATTGGCATATGACTAGGCAACCTTTTCCTAGGTGTCGACTTTGACTCATTTTCCACTGGGAAGGGTGTACAAATTTGATGGTTGCAAGTAGGAGACTTGGATGAGACCCCCGGTTTTCAGCAGATCAACAGAGGGGGGCCATGTATGCATTTGACTACATATGCCCTTTTGACAAACATTCTGGTATCACAAGTTATCTTTAGGGGTCATACATCCTTATATGCAAGCATTTCTTCATCATCGAGGACCTTGGCAGTTACAGATTCAAAGATTACACAGGTTCTCGGCATCCCACGGGGGGATCCCGCCCCCTTGAGTCGCCATTGTTAACCCTTGGATTTTCTCACTTGGAAATCCTGGGGTTAGGAGCCAGTGTTATCTTCCTCTACTGGCATTCAGACTTTTCTTCAGAGACAACATTTGATCAGGCCGAGGTTGTTTCCCGTCGAGGGTAGGTATAGAGATTGGTTATGTAGTGGTTTTGCTTCAGTGACAGAGTCAATTCAATTCTTCATGGTTCAGAGAGAGAGATTTATGCTTTTAGCCAGTTCCCTATTTTTTAAGAGTTCCCTATTTTTAAGGAACTTCCTATTTTTTAAGAGATAGTGTTCGAAGACTTGCATGACATTTCTGAGCGTACAGTCTTATTCTCGGTCACATTTTGAGGCCAGTGAACCCTTTCTGAGAAGTCATCTGAGTACTTTCTATTTTTAGCAGGTGGGGATCGAGAGGTCAAATGGTGATTTTGATTGCATTTCCGGATTCCTTACAAAAATCGAATTTGATGAGTTTATACACATTGACTTTCGAGGACTTTCTATTTTTAGCAGTGTCTATTTTTAGACATGCTATTTTTGGAAGTGGTGTCTTGGTGGTCCTGGACACATTTGTGGTATTTTCGAAATTTTAAGGAAACTGCTTTTTTAGGCATGTCTAATTTTGGCAGTGTCTATTTTTAGCAGGGGTGACACGTGGCAGTCTCCAAAAAATGACATGGCAGTTTGGTGAAGTGCTTGGATGATTTGGCCTCCATGTGGATGGATGAGTCATGAGGAGAGGAGGGACGCCTACCTTTTTTCTCTCTATCCTTAATTCTTCCACCCACCAAAATACCTATATTCTTGTAGAGTTTCTGAGGTCCTATGAGGCTGCCAACTAAGGTCTGTCTTTGACGTTTGTTTGGCTCTAAGTTTCAACTCTGTGGCTGTCCCTTGCTGTTGTTTTAGGACAGCAAACAGTCACCAACTTTCAGCTCAATATTTTGATGGTTAAGTGTCCTTTTGAGGTGCCCTTGCATTTTCTTTACTCAATGTTAGCACATGCAATATACATCAAAACAAATAACACTACCTCTAGATATTTTAACTTTAAAATGTTGATCTACACTTCTAAGCATGCATGAAATTGACACATGTTTTTGGTCAACATGACCCTCGAAAAACCCCCCCATGGGAAAAACCAGTTTGGGGCAGATATATATAGAAGGCCTCAAAGCAAAATGTACAACACATGAAACATATACAAGTGAACCTGGTACAATAGCAACCACTCTTGGATGCCTTGGAGTTCCTTGAAGACCTCCCCACTAGCCTTGTGAAGTAAGGCGCCCCTTGCCTTGGAGTGCCTTTCTTCCTTTGCTTGCCTTTGTCTTTTTCCTAATGCCTTTGCTTTGACTTTGCTCTTGCTTGACCTTTGCTCTTGCCTTGCCTTTGTCTTGCCCTTTGTAGTAGCTCCCTCCTCTCAAGATAACCTCCCACAAATGATGGTGCGCCCCTCTCCTCAAGTGCGCCCCCTCCTCATGCAAAACACCAAATGTAGCGCCCTCCTTCACCCTTGCGCCCTCTAAGCTCTAGAGTGCGCCTCTCCAAGGTGAATGAGTCTCTCCTCAAGGTAAGGGCCTCTCCCACACTAGATGCGCCCTCCAATCCTCTAGGATGCATCCTCTCCTCTAGCATGTGCGCCCCTCCTCCATGGAATGCGCCCTCCCTCTATAGCTCTAGAGCAAGCCTCAACCAAATGAATGAACCTCCAACCAATGGATGAAGCCTCCTCTACTAGAAGTGCGCCCTCCTAACAAGGTTGTGCCCCTCCTCTAGTAAATGCGCCCTCCACCACAAGTATGCGCCCTCTCTAGGATAATAGCCAAGCCTCCATGGAAGACCTCTCCAAGCAACCTCAACTCAAGCAATGGCTTCCTCCTCAAACCCTCAAGCTTGTGCACCCTCCTCTCCTCAAGAAATGCGCCCAAGTGCTCCTTCTCTTTTCCTCTCCTCTCAAGTGAAGAATGATTCTCATAAATGCACTATACCCTCCTTTGGCCAAACCCTAAAAGATCAATGGCCTAGATCCAATCTAGCCAAGTCTAATCAATGGGTGAGATTCAATCCCTAAATCTCACTTAGGAAACCCACTTCCTTAGTTTGCTTTATGTCTATTAATTCACCCACAAAGTGAATTAATTGTCACTTTAATGACTTAAGTGACATATTTCACTTTTGACTTAAATCTCCTAAGTCAAAGTGAAATTAGAATCATAAAGTAAAGTAACAAGGGTAATAGTCTCCCCATTTGTGTTTAGAGACTCATAAACAGATGGGGACCACTTTCCAAGGTACCCAAATCTCAACAATTCTCTCCTTAATTTCCTTCTCCCTAACTTCTCTCCCATTTCCTCCATTCGTTCCACTAATCAAGGGGCCTAAATTTTCTCAACCACTTCCACAAATCTCTCCCTAATTTTCCTCTCCCTAACTTCTCTCCCATTTTCCCCTTTCTCTCCATTCGTCCCACTAATCAAGGGGCCTAAATTTCTTCAACCACTTCCACAAATCTCTCCTTAATTTCCCTCTCCCTAACTTCTGTCCCATTTCCCCCTCTTGACTCATTTATCTATATAATCAAGTGCATTTCATTGTACAAGGGTTGGATGTTCTACTTCAACAACTCTACACTTCAGAATTTCATCTCTTCTTCTCTCTCTTTCTAGCTTTTTGTTTGTATGTAGGGATAACTACTACACCATCTTTGTACTTGTTTCTTGGTACAAACAATCTCCTACATTTGCAGAAATAAAAGCTTGATGTGCTTGTACCGGGCATTCTAGTTTTCCGTGTGTTTTAGTTTGTGAACTGCATTATTTTTCAGGAGTTACCAGCATATCATTGAGGCATATATCTGCTGTTTGGTATCACTTTCTTCATCATTTTCTTTCCTGGTTTTGAGTAACAATTTGTAGAAATTTCACCAAAAGCAATTAAAATTAAAATTTCTGAACCTTGGCTGCTTAAAAACAGCCATAAACCTCTTTATTTTGCTGCTGTTATTTTGTCTTGTTTTGCAGATTTACAGGTGGTAGACAACAAGCAAAGAGGCTATGGACACCCCCCTGTGGTTGGCATGCACCAGCCCAAAATGAGAGGAATTTGTCAATGATGTTATAGGGGCAAATTTCCTACAATTAATCTCTTTTTCTGTACATATTCCATGTCATATCAGATCTGATTTTTCGCGTAAAAACACATTTTTAATCATTTTCAGATTTGTTTATAGGTGCAGAAAATTGCGTTAACATGTTCATACATGCATTAGTTTCCAATTAGTTGTTGTAACTGACATAACTGACTATGCGAACTAGTCAGCATGGTCAACTAGTCAACCCAAAATTCTATTATATTGACATTTTGGCTTGACCAAATTGACTATATAATAGTTAAGCCCCTAACATCACCCCCCACCAAAATGGTTGATTAGCCCTTCAGCCACACATACATGCATAGATCTCATAAAATTCAAAATTTTGAAAGTAAAGTTATAGATGGTATAAGTTTAGTAACATTTGCTTTTATAAATATACTTGAAAATTTTGAATCAAGTCTTTGCTAGGAGTTTTTGGCATTGCCATTGAGGCATTATGAATTGAGGGTTACATCAAGGGAATTTGTTCCCTTATAGCAAAAACATATTGTTTCTCACCAAGAAGAGGAGTTGTCGGCAATTTGAA
Source organism: Picea engelmannii (assembly GCA_009831015.1). Taxonomy (NCBI): domain Eukaryota; kingdom Viridiplantae; phylum Streptophyta; class Pinopsida; order Pinales; family Pinaceae; genus Picea; species Picea engelmannii. The sequence continues at coordinate 997,295 of ML778760.1, forward strand.
GAATTAACCAAGATAACATAAAAAACCATGTTTTCCTAAAGTGATTGGAACCTAAGTTGGTACAATTACCGAAGTCATAAAAAATTGGATGATTGTTGATTGTGTAGTAAATAATGACCAAGACAACAAATGGATTGTTTGAGTTGTCTTTCTAGGTGAACTATGTAAACTCTTCATGTATGTATCATAAACACTAGCAGCATTAAGCCAAAGTTATCAATGAATTTGTTCCCAATAATATAAGATATCATGTGCATGCTCCCTTGCAACTAGATGTTAGTGAACAAGCTAGAAATTTGAAAAACATTGTAGTTGGTCGGAGTGGAGGTTGTTATAGATTGGATTTTTTGATTGATGACCTTGATTTTAAGCCAGATACATTCATTGGATAGTGTCAGTAGTACAAAAATGGGACCATTAGATGACTATTGAGGCTTTTGTTGTGTTGCATCTTGAAAATTGACTTGATGTTTGTTTATACTCTTTTGCAAAATGTTCTCTACTATCAAGGGGGGCTTGGTTTGTTAAAATTCTTCTTAAGCAGTTAAGTGTGTTGAAAAACTGATGCATGTAGGTAAATTTTAAAAATTTACAGCATACAACCAACATGCCAATACATTTGCATATATGAGGATCACTGAAAGTGAGACAATCACAGAGAGAACACATGTATACC
>ML778760.1:1029820-1055568 GCA_009831015.1 Picea engelmannii
TAGCAGAAATGTACCTTTCACTCAAACTAAAATCATTCATTAGGCATGTTAAGCTTTTTCTACCATATTATGAGGCTTCAATTAGGTGGTTTCATCAAAATTGGGAGGTGTTCACTGATGTCTCTAGAGGATCAAGGTAGAGGCAAAGATTGATACTAATGATGAGGATCCGAATATAAGCAATGGTGGAACATTGCTTGTCATTTAAATGTTCTTGCTCATTTATTCATAATGCTTTCTTTCAAAATTTCAATAATTTTTTGGAATCATGGTTTGGAATTTTTTAAAATAATTTTTTTTCATTAAAATTTAAATATTTTATGTAATATTTAGTAAACCAAGTCATTGAAATATATTGGTCCGAGTCAATCCGAGTTGGAGTTGGAGTTGGAGGTGACCATCGATCGATTCCGAGGCTGAGTCCGAGTTTTAAAACATTGCATTGTACATCTACCTCATGATGATGATATACATTTATATATGCAAGACCATTTTGTATTGGTTCTCCACTTTTGAGTCCTTGATTGGACAACTATCAGGGTTGAGGATTCGGTATCGACTTTGATGTATCATCTTTTATTTGGCATCCACTACATCATATATATCAATGCTTTCTCCATATTTATGTGCCAATGTGTTTATCTGATGTTGTTGTTGCTTTTATATGTTTAAAATTTTGAAAAAAAAGAATATATTTTGTATTTTTTAATGTTTGTCGTGGTTTCCGATTTTTTGCCGACTTTTCCCAAAACAATGTTTTCTGGACCCTTGCTGACTTTTTGCCGATGCTGACTTTTTCAACAGTGATTTTTTATGTATTATATAAAAAACGCTCCCGAAACGCTCCCGCTCCCGGAAATTTTTGAAAATTGACGCTCCCGCTCCCGGGAATTTTTGAAAATTGACGCTCCCGCTCCCACTCCCGCTCCCGATTCCACTCCCCGCTCCCTACAGCCTTGCTTTTGAGATCTAAAGGGCATCAGTGCCCATCCTTTAATCTGCCTTTTTCCCCTCAAGTTTTTCATTATTTATTTAACACATGGGGATCACCTATGCACAGGGAAAAATTTAACATAACTGTTATAGAGTTCAGATTCAAGAAACCTGATTTTTGTACAGGTCCATGCTAGGACATGCCCATGAAAGTTTTCCTGTTGGTTTCTGCACTGGAATTGTATGAGAAACGTTTCTCAGGCATCTCTATGATGTTTTGTCCCTGTTTCTAGACCAGAAATATTTCCTATACAGGAATTGAGGGGGATGGAAGTTTAATTACATAGTTCTTAGGAAATATCTTACATTAGTTGACCTAGGGACTCTGTATGCTTGCACTTTTGTTTGGGCATGGATGGAAAGCAAATATCTGCCAAGTTCTTGATTCTGTACATTTATTGATTTTATATAATATATGGCTTTGTTTTCTCAAGCCAATGCATTATTGAAGTACTGAGAATAAAGATGTATATTTTTGGTTCTTTACAAAAGTAAGCTGTTAATTTATCTGTACCATACTCAATTTGTGTGAATTGCAGTGGTCATACATCAACAGTGTGGGCAATGTCTTTTAATTCTTCTGGAGACAGAATGGTCTCCTGCAGGTATGCGTCGATTTCCTGTGATTATACCGGTGAGAAGTAATAGGTTCCTGGTTTCATCTTTTGACTATATAAATTCTAAATGGACAACTTTTGTTAATAGTGAAATAATGACTGGAATTAAACTTTTGCAGTGATGACTTAACATTGATGGTTTGGGATACAAGCATAAACCCAGCAGAGAGAAATGGCAATGGTTGTGGGCCCTGGTGAGAGTCTGTACTTAAAAGTTTTCATCCTCTTAGATTTGATGAAAGAGAAACAAGCCTGTCAAACTTTTTAGTGCTTTGTAATAATGTTTAGAGCTTGTGTTAAATGTCTTTACAAATTAACCATTCAAGAACAAAGAATTCTAGAACTCAAAAGATGCATTGTACTATAACAAGCAATAGGGCAAGTTCAACAACTAAAGTTCAACATTCTATTCTTTACCGTGGACAAGATTTTATGGCTTAAAACTGGCTTTGCATACTACTTGTTTAAATTATTGTTCAAATGGTGGCTCTATTTTGTTACGATCCATGTAAATATATGATTTAGCTGGTTCCTAAGCAAGGATAGAAAATAATACAATTCATTCTTGTTATAGAAGCATGTCATTGTGAGGTTGTTCCACGCCTATGGATTTGTTCATCTGTAACATTGAAAACCTGTGCACAATAGTTAATGAATAAGGTTACTCTTCAACAACACTGTTACAAGTCAGCCGATGCATAGTAAAATCACTGGTGTTATCATGTGCATATTTAATTAAATGTTAATCTAAATGTTAAAGTCCATTGGTGGCTGTAATGAACCACAAGGTTCATTAAATTGAGCCATCACACAAGAGAGAGATTGAAAGGTAGCAAGGAGACTCCTTCTATAGTGCGCAAGAGACGTGTCCATGCTAAAGGATGCAACCCTAGGTCAGAACTGCTATAATTAGTAATGTAATTTATCTTCATTAGATGTCATGTCTCCTCGAAATTCATTGTCCTAGAAGTAGTTGAAGAAACCAAAAGAAAATACCTTTGAAGTTTTGAACAATGTTATCACATGGTAGACATATCAATCCATCATCGGTTGATCTTCTTCTTTGGCACTGTTTGTTGACAAGATTCTTGGACGAAACTTCTTGTATTGTGATTCTAAAGATGACCTCTATTTTGAGATCAAGTTGTATTGGAAGTGATATTCTCCGGAATGTAAGCAAAAGATTATTTTTGTACAACGCGATGTTGATAAATTGATTGGTTAATGTGATGACCCTTGTGATTAGGATGATGATACGGTATCCTTGTAACTCGATTCTTTTTATTTTGTTTTTAGTATTCTCTTGATTTACTTTAGGACTTGTGTTTTCGTGATATGCTTCTGTTGTTCTGTTCACTGTAGATATCTCTTTAGTAGTGACACTTGGATTTGCTAAGGCTTTTGTATTTATAGTTTGTACTCTCATTTCTAAAAATATCCTTGATTCAATTGATGTCTCTTTATCAACAACTTGTACTTCCATTTTCATTTTTTTCCCATTGTTTAAAATATTTAACTTACCATGGTGCTGTTTCGAATATTTAGACAAGTAATTTCTTTATCGTTTTTTGGTCAAATTATTATTGAAGTTTTGCAGCTTATATTTATAATCTTTACCTTTAAGTTGCGATTCATGAATGTTTTGTTGATATTTTGATGTTTGCATTTTATGGCGATTAATTTCACGAACAATGAATTCGTTTTCATTTTGCAAATCGTTCTTTTCAAAAGATTGCTTACTTTTTTTTTCATCACATCATACATGCTTTGATGTTTAGGATTTCTTTTGAAACAATCAAAACAAACACTGGCTAATCTATTGACAAATGTTGGGTTTGTGAAGAGAACCACATCAACCAATCGTATGTAGGTTCTTCTAGATACTTTGAGCCGATTAATTTGTTTTTTATCATTCTTTGGTGGATATATCTTGAAAAGTTTTTTTATTTGATTGATCTAAATGGTGTTTTGCCTATTATATTGCCCATTGAATGAAATTTCCATCATTAATGCCATGGTTACTAGGATTTGTTTTGACAGTACCCTCACTAGGTAATGGAATTCTTCGTCCTTAAAATGGTACCTTGACTTAAATTTTACTTTACTTTACATCTGATAACCTTATATAATTATACCTTATATAGTAATGTGATAATATAACTTATATAAGGTTGTATATAACTATACTACAGGGAAAGACAATATAATATGCTTTTTTAAGTGGATATTTCTTTTTACTTTTTTCTCTTCTCATCTTAAACTTCACTGACTTGTCATTTTATTTTGTTAATGAAACGTAACTGCATGGGTGTGGTGGTGATGATTGATTTTTGATGGGAGCTTGGAAAGTCATGACTTTTGGAGACATTGACTTCTGATTTTGATTGAGGTGCACACACCTTGACAACTCTGTTGGAGTTTTATCTTTGAGTCTTCACAGCGTGACCATGGGTTTTTGACTTAATCTCAAATTGGTGTAGTGGTTTTGCAATGGCGGCGAAGTTATTCAAAGTTTTAGCATCTTGAAGGCATTTGTCAAACTAATTCTAATAACCTTTGATGTAGTGATTCAGACAATTGGTCAGTGGAGACAGTTTGGATAGACTTTGACCCTTTGATTCCTTGTTTTATAATGGCAATGAGACTTCACGAGAAGGAAGACAAATTTATGCAGATGGATTTATTATTCATGGAAGATAGTTTTTCTTGTCTGTAGAAGACAACTCTTATAGTGCAGGATTTGCTATTCTTTTTTCTTCTTCCACAATGGTGTTTCACTGGTAACTGGATCCTTGGGTTTGCTTGGCTGCAATGGCTTGATTTTTTCCTAATGCTAATCTCTATACCTCTAAATACTAGACATGTAATTAAATGTATAGCTTGTAGAGCTATTTTAAGTGCTAATAGTTATGGTAGTGGAATTTTACAGTAGTATATATATGCACAATGGAACGAAGGTGCAATGAAATGTGTGGGGTGTAGGGTGAGTGGTGTGGAAGTGAACAACCTCCTAGTCTAAAGGTCGTATTGCCTCCTTGTAAAAGATTTGGCACTCGACTAGTAGGGAATGAACTTGCTCTAATACCACTTTGATGAACCACATGGTTCATTAATTGAGCCATCACATAAAAAGGAACAAGAGTCCATAAATATTTTGTCCAAAAGACGTAAATAAAATTGAATAAGGAATGATGCAATTATGATTGAAAGTTATCCAAGAAGATTCCTTATATAATCTCCAAGAGACACATCCATGTTAAAGGACGTAACTTGTGGTCATGATAACTGCATTTATTAGTAATGTAATTTATGTTCATTATAATGGGCATACATGGCCAATGTGGCTATAAAAAGTACACAGACAATGGTTAATCTAAAAGTGTTTTCACCTAGCTAGGAGAGTGCTAGGTCTCTAAGTCCCTTGGTGATGCTTGATGGACAAATGGATGGCTCAGTTTGAGTGGATGCTTAACCTTGGATGAAGTGCTAGCATATTGCACTTACCTAGGAGGTTGCTATCCTATGGCATGATGACTAACCCATTGGGTGCAGACAATGGGGGAGTCAGTTGCTTGATTAGGAGAGGTACCTACCTAGGAGGATGAGTGTTAGGTACTTGGAGGAGGGCACTTAGCCCTAAGAGCATGGGACCATGTGACATACACCCTGGAGTTTGGATACTTGACTTGAGGATGCTTGGGTCGAGGAGCATACTTCATGGAGGCAGGTTGTGGACTCGAATGCATATGTTGAGGAAAGCATTGGAGCAAGTAACTAACTTGGCACACATGTTGAGAAGCACCGGGCACAAGAGGACACATGGCACACAACTAAAGGAGGGACACCTTGCATGAGGATACTAGGAGAATGAACCGCCATGTAAGAGGGAGTGTTCGACTAACAACTTGTTGGAAAGCACACCATCTTAGAGGGGTGTTGGGTCCAAGGGCATCATGTTGGGATGACGTACTATGTTAGGGTTGGGTAAAACCCAACCCTAGTGTGACACTTGTCATCCTTGTATTGTAGAGCACTCCATGTGGGGTTTCCTTGTTGACTTAGGTCTAGGGTTATTTGTGTCGACCTAGTCCTTGTTTTATGTTGGCCTCCCTCACCTATTTTATATAAAGGGAGGAGAGAGCCTTTGTCATTACTGACTACTAATGTACTCATTATTCAATTAGTAATTGTCTTGTAGAAGTCTTCTAGACAACAAGACATGAAGAAGTCTTCTAGGGCTTGTGATGTAAACCTTGGAGCAAACATGAAGATGAATGCTAGTGCCAGGGATGAACTTGAGTCTTAGCACTTGTGTGATGCAAGATAAGAAGACCAAGGGTTTGTGTGATGCAAATCCTAGAGCAAGAGCATGGAGTGCAAGAGGACTAGATGAGTCTTGGAGCTTGGTGTGATGCTTAGCTTGAAGAAGACTTGGAGCTTATGTTGATGTACTCTTGATATTCCATTGTAACATTGTCTAGAGGTCTTGGTGCTTGTGTGATGCAAGAAAAGAAGACCTAGGGTTTGTGTGATGCAAACCCTTGGATGGACAAGAAGCATGGTAGAAAAGAGTTCATTAGATCAATGTATCTTGTTGATGAACATGTCTCGAGTCTTTGTACTTGTGTTGATGCAAGAGGAAGTCACTAGGGTTTGTGAGAGGAAAAACCTATAGAAGACTTGAAGTGCTAGGGTTGATGTCCTTGTAGGGTTTGTGGAAAAGAAACCCTAGAGGAGACTTGGAGTGCTTTGCTTGGAGAGCTTGTGTGAGGCAAGCTTGGAGAAAGATGAAGGGTGGACTTGTTTGTCTTGAGCTTAGCTTGTTGCCGAGCCTTTGGTGGATAGGAGTAGCTTGTTGTGATGCCTTGCTAGACCATATTTGGTGATTAGGGTTTGCTGTTGATGGTGGATGCTGCAGCTAGGGTTTGGATGCATTGGAGAGTCTTTAGCTTGTGATAAGCTTGAAGGACATCTTGTGCCAGATTCTGATAAGTTGTTGGTATGTACTTGTAACTTCATCTGTGGTATATAGGAAGTGTACTTTGCTGTCCAAACTTTGTGCACTTGCAGATCTGATTTTGAGCTTATGTTCTCATGGTGATTGAATAGTTTCTAGTGCTGGTTATGTATGCTGATTTAATGTAAATGTGAACAGAGTTTGATGGGTAATTTGACAAGTAAATAAAAGCTAAGAGGGAAGAATTGTTGTTGTAACAAATCTGTTGTTTATAAGTTATCTTCAGATCTGTTATATGTTGGGGATTGTGCTTTTAGTGTTAGCAATCTAGTTCCCTTGAAGTACATTGTTTCAGTGTTTATTTTCTTGGACTGCCTTATGTAATTGGTTGGATAGAAGTGAAATATATGCTGCTATAATTTATATTTCAGATTCAGCCATAAGGTTGAAAATTCACATAAAATAAATATTGGAAACCTCAAGTAAATGAGGTGAAATTTCTGTATTTGTCTTAAGCACAAATTATATGTACATGGAATTTTTGGAGGGAAAATCTTTCTTCGAAAAGTTTTTTTTAATATATACCTTAGAAAAATTTCTCCTTGAAGGTGGGATGGGGGAAGATATTTTTTCTCTCAAGGTATTTTGTAAGAGGGGAAAACATTTTTCTTGCATAAGGTAAAATTATTGAAGGAGGATTATGTTTTCTTTTTGGTTTGCAGGGGCCCTTGCACTTTATGCACTTTTTGTAGACACATTACACCATTTACCGATCACAAATATGTTGCAAAGAGGAGGATTTGAACTTTTAAAAATACCATGAGGAAAGAAAGAAGAAACCAAGTTGCTTCCTTGTAGGATAATAATGCCAAGCTTCCTAATGAAGTTACTTCATTGGACGATACTATTGCCAGACTTCAAAATCAGGTTACTTCTTTGCAAGAATCTAACACCCAACTTTGCAATGTTGTTACTTCATTACATGATGCTAATGACAAACTTTGTAATGAAATTACTTCTCTAAAAATCATACTTCCATTCTTTGTGAGTAGAATCTCTCATGTAGGACATTGATATTCAACTTCAAGTGTTAGCTTTTAGGGTTAACCGTTACTTTGAAAGTGTTTGCACCATGTTTGAGGGTGCTTTATTAGATGTGGGGTTCATGATGTATGGTTGACCCTTAGTGTTCTGTGATGAACTTGCAAATTGGAGGTGGCCTACTCTTGGTTGCTAGACTTTGTATGGATGCTTGCATGACATCCATCCTTGGAGTGTTGGAGACCTTTGGAGCTTGGTGACTCCTTCATGTTGTTGACACATGAAGGGAGGTTGCTTGCTTGGAGGATGCCTTGCATTGGAGGAGGAGCATTGGGCATTCTAGAGGAGGGTGTTGAGCCCTAGACAACACGGGGTTGCTTGGTTGTTTGCATGGAGGCGTACATTCGACTTGAGGATGCTTGGGTTGAGGGAGTGGACATGTAAGTGTGGTTGTCTCGGAGGAGTCACATGACTTTGGAGATGCATTGGTGATTACCCTTGGACGAGGAGCGTTGGACCTTGGGGAGTAGTGCTCATGCCTTGGAGCCTTGCTTGTTGATTGTTGTCCCCATGGAGCTTGACATGTGTCACTTGGAGTAGAGCCCTTCAAATGTGTGCACCTACTTGTGTCTTGTAGGTTTCTTGTAGTGGACTAGGTCCACTTGTTATTGTAGACCTCCCTTGCCTCTAATCTAAATAGAGGAAGGTGGGAGTCATTGTCATATTCAATCATGCACTTGTGCTTATTCTTTTTTAAACTTTGGTTAGGGTTGTAAGATGAGGGGCACTACTCTCTCTCTTTCTCTCTTGTTCAATCTTATTTGTACTTTATATCTCTTTGTCTTGAGGCACTAGGATTTCTTGGAGCATTCTTGATGTCTAGGGCTAGTGTTTGATCCATAAGAAGGCATTGGAGTTAGGGTTTAGTGATATACCCTAAGTTGTACTTGTTCATGAGGAAGAGAAGAGGAGACTCCTTGCATGAGGCCAAGGAGGACTTGCTAGTGGTGATTCTAAGTTGTTGGAGTATCTTTGGTGAGCTAGGGTTTTTCTTGGTTTTCCCTAGGTAGGGTTTTGGAGAGCTTGAAAGGTTTCTCCACCAGGTCTTGGTTTCTATCTTACTTTTTGCGGATGATGTGATCCTTTTAGCTTCATCTCTCGAGGGGTTGTAGAGACAACTAGATGCCCCGACCCTCTTTTGTGACCTTTGTCAGTTGATGGTCAACCTGGGTAAAACCAAGGTCATCATCTTCAATGGGTTGAAGAAGACCCTCTTTGATCACCAATTCTTTTTCAGAGGGGAAGAGATTGAGATCACCAACACATACACTTATTTGGGGGTATTGTTCATAGGACCTCGCTTCAACGTGCGACATGCTTAGAGATTTGAGTGAGAGTTGATGGCAAGGGCATGCCATTCACTACCATGCACACAATAAGTGGCAATCGACGGAAGGTTCTTCGAATTATGGCCACGCAAGAGGTGATAAACTAGGTTTCTTTTTGTCTTGAGTAGACTCCTGCAAAATTGATTAGATTCAAGAAAAACGTACTCACTGTGCAAGAGGAGGATTGGTGATTCATGATAGCTGCAAGTGAAATGATGTCTAAAAAATGAGCCATTCGTCGGCGTTGCTCGAGAATGAAAAAATCCCATCACTAACTAGAGATTTCCAGTAGTGATGTTGGAACTTGTGAGTATATGGGACAATTCTAGCCGTCGATTTTTTTGTAGAATCTGCAAGCCAACACAAGATTGCTGCTCAACTCCAATGTTTTCTCAGTGTAGTCAGTTGACAGTGCGAAGAGAAAGATGAAGGTTGATGGGAATACGCTATTTAGTTACATGTTTGATCCTGCAGGGAGGCTAGAATGCTTGTTTTGCTTTGGTTTAACATAGACAAAGAATGGCCCGCAGGGGTGTAGATGGATTGGCAAGTGCCATGTAAATGGAAGGAAATTTGTAAAAATGAGGACTCATGTTCGATTCTCACCCCAATTTACTTGTGCACCATTCTTGCGGGCTGGGTGGTTGCACTTGGGGTTAAAGTGGTAGCTTACGGGGATCGACCTCGTGTCACGCGAGTACGAGAACCGCGCATTGCTGATTCCCCCAGCACAACAACAAAAAAAAAAACATAGACAAAGAATGCATGGAGGTGCTATCATCTCAAACTTTATTATAGCCCCCCGCACGTTGAGGTCGGTGGGTGTCTGCTAGGGATATATGGCCCGATTTTGACAAGTTTTTTGAGTTTATTAATGGAGGTGTTGCGGTGGAGAAGTTTGATGTTAGCGTTAAGGTCAATGAAGATGCATTCCAGGTCGACGTTTCTATTTCCTTTGACAATTTCAGAAGCGATTATGCACCAGTTTTTATAGAGGAAACTGGATCGACCTAGGGAGGTAATGTGGGAGGTACCCAAAGGGAATGTGGTTATGTATTATTAGTGGAGGCCATTCAATATAAGGTGGACTAGATCCACTATGTTATTAAATAAGGCCCACTATGGTAGTTAGATATAATAAATAGGCTTTCTAGAAGATTCCTTCTCTAGAATGTTCCTAGAAGATAGAGAATGCTATATAAAGAAGTGTAAGCAATGTATTGGAGCATGGTGAAGAATATTGTTATTGTACAAGCAAGTATTGCTTGGGACTGCATTCCTTCCATAAGGAATAATATATGGTGTTACCCTATCTCAAGGGTTTTTTGTACATTCTTGTGTTCATTATTGGTGAATGGTTTGGTTTATTCTTGGTTATTTCTAAAGTATATTTGCAGATCTATTGAGGTACTTAACATTTGGTATCAAAGCTCTTTCCTTGGCCACAGAAGAGAATAATTTTTTGGGTCATTTTGCAGATTTTTTCAATGGAAAAAAGGGGGTGGCACACTTCAGACTCAGTTCTGAAACTTTTTGCTTAGAATTTGCAGAAAATAATTGGATATTTGAATTCCTCTCAGAAAAATACCCAATTTCAAAAAGAAAATCAACAGCCGAAACAGAGTCTAGGAAGTGAAGTTATGAGCATTTTAAATTCGACCATTTTTCAAGGTTTTTCCGGAAAAAGCTGTGCGATTAATTTTTACAAACCCTAGTTTTATTTTTGGGGTTTTCATAGCAAGATGTATTTTACAAGGAAATTTGATGGCCCTAGTATTGAAGAATTTATAAAAGAGGAGAAGTCAGTTTGGAAAAATTGGAAATTTATGTTACCCCTTAGTTTCAAAGATGAGGCTAAGATATGGTGGCAATTATTGGACCCTGCCAAGATGATGGCACTTTCTAATGAAACATTTGAACAAGTACTTTTAGATAGGTGGTCTCATGTTGGAAAAACTTATACAGAACACAACAAGGGTTTATTTTCATGTGGAACACCATACTACAGGTCCATGGATGCATTCAACAAGAGAAGGTTATTGTTTCTATTAACCCTAGTTGCCAACAAAAATTTATCAATGTTCAATTGGTTAATAGATTGCAAGTTCTTGCAAAGAATATCTAAAGCACACAGGTTGAGGGTAAAAATATTCAAATTTTTAAAGATTTGAAGCTCACTATGGATAAATATGTGTTGCATTCTAATTTCCATGCTATAGATCTGGCTGATGTGGATATTGTTTTGGGATATCCGTGGATGGACTCAGTTGGTACAACTAATATTAATGTACAAAAGAAGTTTCTAAAGCTTTGGTACAAGAAAAAGAAAATTACATTGCAGGATGTGTCTCTTAGTAAGCAAGAAGGGCCTATGGGGGAAAGCAAAGAAGTTACTACAAAATCTGGAGTTGAATTAGAGACAGAGTCTACAGAAGGAGATGAAGCAAAACCACATGAAGGATACAATAAAGAAGCTAAGGAGGCCATTGACTCAAGGGCACAATGTGTTGCATATTTGAAGAAAAAAGAACCAATTCCTACAGTTGTTGTATATCGCCATCCACATCATATCGGGAAACAACACTCATCAAGACAAATGTGTGAGCATCAACACACTTATGCACTAGTAGGGAACCAGAAAGGCAACCAATCAAGAGGTGCATGGAGGCCTACCGACACTACATGAAGACATCATGCTGGAGAACCAATCCCATGGCAACATTGGCATGATGCAGAGCAAGATCAGGGTGGCAAGGCAGTTGTTGGACATCACGTTTGTCTTCCATTAGGATGGATGAATGGTCGTACTTGGTACTAGTTGGCTACAATTCTTAGCTGGTCATATTGTATGGTCTCTTCTCATGTTCGAGGACGAAACATGCTTAAGGGGGGGTGGAATGTAGTATATCTAGGGAGGTAATATGGGAGGCACCCAAGGGGAATGGGGTTATGTATTATTAGTGGAGGCCATTCAATGTAAGGTGGACTAGGTCCACTATATTATTAAATAAGGCCCATTATGGTAGTTAGATAAAATAAATAGGCTTTCTAGAAGATCCCTTCTCTAGAATGTTCCTAGAAGATAGAGAATGCTATATAAAGTAGTTTAAGCAATGCATTGGAGCATGGTGAAGAATATTGTTATTGTATAAGCAAATATTGCTTGAGAGTGCATTCCTTCCATAAGGAATAATATATGGTGTTGCCCTACCTCAAGGGTTTTGTCTACATTCTTGTGTTCATTATTGGTGAATGGTTTGGTTTATTCTTGGTTATTTCTGAAGTATATTTGTTGATCTATTCGGGAACTTAACAGAATCCATAGAGCTCTACTTGGGGATTTGCCATAGCAAGTGGAAGTGTAAATGAAGTTGATGAAAGTAATGGCGAGACGATCTTGGGCATTTCTCCTGCAACAAAAATAAGAACAAATTATTCTTCCTCATGTTCGTCTTGTACAATAGATGAAGACAAGAAAAGAAAAGAAAAGCCAAGCTGATGAGGAATAGGGAAAGTGCCCAACTGTCCAAACAAAGGAAGAAAAGCATTGCTCAGACCACGAGAGGATTTAAGTCTGTCAATTAGGTGTGGAGTAGATAGGGTAGTGGGTATATTAACGTTTGTCGACCCCTGCGAGGAAGAGGTTGATTATGTGAGATCGTGGATAACAGTTGAAGAAGGAAGTTCAACTAAGATATCTACAAGATGAAAATGAGCGGCCATGACTCCAAGTATTTCTTTACCATTAAAAAAAGGGAGATCCCAGAGCTCAAGAACGAGCTCAATTCTCAGCACAAGGATAAGAAAAAAAGATACAATGAAGGTAATAACTGCGATGACTATTTGAAAAGATGTTTTGTCACTGTTCATGGATGTTGTGAATTGTATGAAAACAAACAATTTGGAGTTGAATGAAGAAGGTGACATTCTTGTAGGTTGGGCCCTGTTGCAGAGAGGCCTAGTTGAAGGTAGAGTTGATCATGTGGTTCTAGGTGGGATTGGTGTGTTGTATTTGTATACATGTGTCCTTTTTGTGCCTTTGTGATCGTTGGAGATCCATGCAACTGCATAGGCCCTTTTTTTGGAGAACATGCTCATGTTGTTCTTATCACGGGTTGATATCATCGTTTCCATGCCTCCATCACACTAAGACAAATTCAGTACAGATAGACGACCCAATGGCATTCAAAGAAAGGCATGTATATATTTTAATTGGGAATATTTGAATTATACTACATCCACGAGTTAGATAAATCTCTACAATTTTTTTTATAATGAAAATACATGAAGTAGTAAGAGGGAATTGTATGGGAGGAAGCACCTTGAAATTATTTTTTTGGTGATATTTAAAGTCAATTCAAGTTAAATAAAAGTTTAAAGAATGTCACGTGAGGTATATGTAATTAAGATTTGGAAATGGTTAGTTTTCTTGCAAGTTAAGAAAATCCTTTTGTGGAAGGGTCAAGAAGAAAAAACAAGTCTTTGAGTGCAAGATTCCTATATTAAGATTTCCTAGGTCAAGTTAAAAGTCCGAGTTCAAGTCAAATTGAGAGTCTAAGAAAATGAAGAAGGGTGCATGATCGGTGGTACTCGACACCCCAAGTTAAATTTATGAGTCCAAGTCAAGATGAAGTCTGTTGATGTAAAGTGTTGGAGTCAAGTGAAAGGTTGAGAGTTTATTAAGATCAAATCCAGGTGTGAGTTATAGATCCTGGTTATATCATTATCAAAATCAAGTTTAAGTCATGTCAATGGTGCGTCAATTAAGTTGGCCAAACCATGGTTGTAGGTTGTCTTGTTGGACATTGCGCAACCCAACAAGAAACATATTTGTGTGCATGTAATTGTAGGGGTGAAGAAAGAAACATAATTGACAAAGACGATGCAGTGAAAGAAAGATGAAAGAAGATTGATGCAGAGAGAAAACGATGTAGACTTCATGACAAGAGAAGACTAAAAGGGGAAAGAGGAATTTGGTGGCAAGAAGAAGCCCTACAACTATTGAAGCTTGAAAAGTGAAGAGTGAGGAACAAATAAAAGCTCAGAAGGTTCAAGGTGAATAAGGACCATAAATACCAAAAGACTAGGTTTAGAGAAAGAGACACCCCAGGTGAGGTATCTAGCAAGGTGCGAAAGACTTGTTGAGGAAGAAGAGGCACATTGAGGCCTGAAGTGAAAGCGAGAGAAGAAGGTGAGCACATTGAGGCTCAGAAAAAGGTACAAGAGATTGGGTAGCAAAATGAGGGGCTTAGTAGAAGGAAAATGCCGCAGAAAGGACAGAGGAAAGTGCAAGCGACAATGTGAGAAGAAGAAAGTAGAATGCAGAGTCTCAGGCATGAACAAATGAAGAAAAAGGCAAGGACAATGAAGAAAGCAAAAGAATGAGGGAATATAATAGAAACACATAAAAAGGGAAAAGCAAAAGAAGAAAGAAGCAAAGCAAGGTAAGAATAAATAATACTGCGTTGATGGAGTAAATCCTTCAAAATTACATCCCTAAGAAATGGTCCTTCCTGAATAATGTTTTGATGTGGAAATAAAATGGTCTTGGTCATATATTGTATATAAGGGCTAGATTAGCCTAAGTTGAAATGAAATTGTATGTACCTGATGTAAGACTGATGAGTCATGTATCCTCCATAATTTGTTATGTTGAAAAGTTTGTGGTGCTCTAAAAACCACTTTGTAGTGTAAGGTTTGTGGTAACCAAAAACTACTTGTCATGAGAGAGAACTTGCCGAAGGAAATGAAGAAGTGGCAAGTTAGGAGGAGAAGCTCGACTGGGGGCAGAACCGTCGATTTGAGGTTGTCCATGATTGGCAAAAGATCTGAGGCAACCAAGGAGATTGCAAGTCATGAAAAAGGGACTTGTGTGGTTTAAAGCAAACTATGAAACAAAAGTTTGTGAGATGACAGCTAGAGCTAGAGGAAGAGTGGGTCAGAGGAGCCAATGTACCAGCATTAATGAACTCATGGGTAGGAGCCAATGAAGAAGTCTTTTGTTCCTTGGTAGTCTGATGTAGATGCATTCATTTGTCAAAGGTGTTGCCGTCCTTATACACACTTGCAAACGTGAGCCAAGTCCTGCTCACTTAGTGTGTCCTTGGAGGCATAATGCCTAGGTTCAAAGGCCACGCTGTCACTTTGGCCTGAACCTCTTCCGTCTAGGCTTACTCCTAGGGAAACCAAGGGGGGTAGACCCTAGTTTCTAGATGAGATTTACGTTAAGTTCTAGGAGTTGTTTTTAATTAGTTAAGGTTTGGGGGAGTCTAACCTATGATGCAAAAGCACCAATGCAAGATGCAAGGTTATGTCAAGTAGCCCTTTCCCTAAGTCAACTAAGACTAGTGCCTAAAGGTTGGGCAAGGGGTCAACTAAGTTAAAGGGTGTTTCGTTACAATAAACTTACACAGAATAGTTACTTTACAAAATTGCTAGATAAAAGTACTTACAATAAAGAAAGTTAAGTATACAATAATACAACACAACAAGCTAACCACGTTTTGTTTAGATGTGCAGGAATTAAAGAAGATCAAGGCATTAGCATCAACAACACATCAAAGCCAAGCATGCCCCAATAGCACTTACTCTATTGGACTGCCCTTCAATGGCAACATCAACACAATGAAGATTCACAAGGACACTTAGAAGATTTATAAACTTAAAGCACGAGTGTTGCACAATAATTAAATCACTTAGTTGATTTTACCCACAAAGCATTACTTGTATTACGAGATTGAAATATTGAGTTACAAGTGTTAAAGATTAAGATGTATTAGATTAAGCCAAGGTTTAATTACTTAGTGAGTTAAGGGTTCCTTAAGATTGTAAGACTTTAATTACCCTTATTAAGTGTGTCACCAAAAACCTCCTCCCCCGATTTCCAAATGACTGCTAGATGCTCAAGAAGTGAAGCAACGAGGCCCACCCTAGCTTCACAGGTCAGCCCTAAGAATTGAGTTTTTGTGGAAAGGACGTCGCGTGCCATGAGACCATCCCCGGTCTAGCACCTTCCGTTGCCCTCCTCAATCCCTGTTTTAGATGGTGAAGATGGTGGTTTTAAGTACCCTATTAAGTCTATTAAGTATATATATCAATTGGTTAGACTTTTAGGTGTATTAGAGAGTGTTTTGGTGACTTTATGATGTCTTAAAATGATGAATTAATGACAAAACCGAAACTTACTGCAGCTTATTAAGTATGTTATTCAAGCATGAGAATGAAGCATTTAACACATGTATAGCAAGTAAAAGCAAGCTGAAATAACGATTTAGTTTGCCACCATGATTAAACCATTAACATGAGAAAGCTTGTTAAAGGATGCTAAAGCACAATGGCAAGAACAACTTGCCAAAGAATGAAAGAAAGAAGAACTCAAGCTTATATCACTTATCTTGTGTTTGTTTAAAGCATTAGGAGAAGAAGCTTTAAGTGTAAAAGAGAAGCTTGAAGAATTAGAAGTGTGCCTACACTATCAACTTTATCCAACAATTATTGACTTAAGTGTGTTGGCAAATGGCCTTAAGATGTTATAACATGAAAAGAAAACCACTCACTTAACCATTAAAGCATTATACATTTAGTGTGTGTTGGATTAGAGCATGCAAATAAAATAGATCTTAACGAGGAAATGACATGCAACTAGATCTAAACAAGTTGATTATGCCCCAAGGGCTTAAGCTATGGATTAATATGTGTGAGATCTAAATCTAGAAGATTTTAAGCATTAGAATTAGAAAGATCAAGGCACATCACTTGTCCTAGCCTTACGATTTTGGGGGTTCCTCTCCCAAGGTGTAGGCAATTATTAACTTAGAAAACTTGAAAGAAAAAAGGGAAAGCAAGCCAAATAACTCAATGGCACAAGGTGGAGGCAAGCCAACCGTTGAAAGAGTGAGTAACAAACTATTAACAAAGATACTTACAAATCCCCATGTCCTAACTTAGAAATGAGTAAAAAATGAGATAAAAACTTGAAACAAGCTAACCCTAAGCTCACACGTGGGAGGTAGGCCGTACCAATCCTCCTCCCAAGCTTATGAGCTACTAAAAATCAGCAAAGCAACTAAATCTATGCATAATGAGCTAGAAATGACAAAAGAAAGGTTGAGAATAGTTGCCCACTTGAAGAGAAGGGTCTTGGAGTGTTGTGTGGTTATTTTAGGGCAACTTAACCCCCTCAACCTGTTGCAAACCTGCTGCAAACCAGCAAGCTATGCTTGCTGGAAAATCTACACACAACCAACAATGTGAAGAAAAATTTCTGTTTTTAGGACAGAAATTTTTCTCCTTAGAAACCAATGATAAAAATAGATTTAAGGTGATCAATCAAATATGTTAAGCTAGCTGAAATATATATGGATGAACAACAATGAAAGAATGAGTAAAAGAGAGAGAAAATAGGAGTTTATGTGTGCTTTAAGGGAGGACTCTTCCTTGAGGCATTCCCAATAAAACCCTTGAATCCAAACCTGCAAAAACTTGACAAGATCTATGCATACAAGAAGATAATATGATTGAATATGCTAATAAGATGAAATACTTTCACCCTATCTAGCAAACCCACATATATAGATCTACAAGAATACTCGTTGTTAGATCTACCCAAGTAACACTTTACCCAAGATCTAATTTATGCAATCATCAAATCAAACATTTACAATATTACCTCACATGTAGCAAGAACAAAAATACTTGTTGCTCTTCCAATGATCCTCCAAAGTTTCTCCTTTATTACTCAAAAATGGATCTTGGAGAAATACTTGCCCCAAAACCCTAAGAGCCAAATAATGGAAGATGGACAAGAAAGAGAGAGAGAGAGTGGAAAATCAAGTAGCATAACAATAGCTCAAGAAATGGTAAGGAAGAAGTGAGGAGAGGGATCTATTTATACTTGGAGAGACAAACTCACCCCTCTTGGATTAATGCCAAGTGTCCACCACCAAGCACAAGCTAGAATCCCAAGGATAGGGCACACCATCTAGGGTTTGAGAGGTGGATCCATGAGGTGGATGAGTGAGAGAGTGTTGGGATCAAGCAAAAGGGTAATGGGAGTGCTAGGAAAAGTGTGCCAAGGGATATAATAAGTGTCCCCTTAATTTTTTCATAATTTTTTCACTTTTTGGAGACTTTTTAGAAGGGAGGCACACCACTCTAGGCAAAGTGACGTTTTTGCTTAATGGCTAGGTGAGGGAGTGATGTGAGGGTTGGAAATGGTTAGGAAAAATCTCTCTCACCTTTATCCATCTTTACATCACCCTTTTAACTCAAAATTACAAAAAAACATTTTTCCAATGTCATGACTTAGCAATTAAAATTGTTGTTTTTGACTGACTGACACTCCGGGTGGACAAACCCATAGAAGAAGTTGTCCGACTGAGTTGAAACTTGGTCCATGGGTGTAGGGGGTATCATTCCAATTCTTTTGAGCACAAATACCCCTATCAAAAGTCCAAGGACCTAGTTTTTACAATTTTTGGTCAAAAATAATTAATTAATTAAATAATTAAACCTCCAAACTTAGGGAAATTTAATTAATTAAAGAAAACTAATCTAGACTCGAGAATTCCGCGAAACTTTCTAAGATGTCTTTCATGGTCATTTACATCATCCCTAAACAATAGTTACCAGAGGATAAGCCCATTGGAACGCCATTCATCACTTTGGAGGAATTATTGCAAGTGTGAGGGAAAAACTCAACGGAAATCAATAAGGCTGAAAAGCCCAATTGATAACCTGAGGATAAAAAACCCTCGGTGAAAGGAACTCTCCCAATGAACTGATCCCAAGGTAACTGACCTAACTATGACCAATGCAGACCTATTATATTATTGACCCACAAAGGGGTGCGGAAATTCCAGTTACAAAAAGAAGTGCTGGGGCCAGAAATGCCCTGTAGAACCAAAATCTTTGACAAATGAGCATCTGATGATGCATCTCTTCATGGCACATGGAGTTGATCCCCTAGTTGGATAGGTTGTCAACAAAAGGGGGGAGTGAAAATGCTTGTGAATGAATGGTTGATGAACCATGTACGAGAAAAAAATTCCTAGAGAATCGAGAGATACAACAGTTGGAAACTCATATATTTCGATGGATGGTAACTTTTTTATATGGGCTTCAACAATGTTTATGTTTTGTAGATACAAGAAGATGAATGAGGATGAAGACAAAAGACAAAAAGACTAAAGACCGTAGATGAAGACAAAGAAGATGAAGATGAGATCAGTTCAAAGGACCAAGTGAAATAGAGAAATAAATGGATCGCAAGTATTCGTTAAGGGGTGAGTATTGCCTACTTGTGGTCATGAATAATGTCTAAATAATATGGAATTGTAATGATGTAGACTAATTCTAGAAGTCTACATGAGAATGAGAGATGAGGAGAAATGAGAGAAGTTAGGGATTGAGATCTATTAAGAGATTCATGGAGATATTGTGGAGATAGTTATGGAAATGGTTTGAATGGAATATCTAATTTTGACATAGTTGTTATGGTCACCTATAGTTATATAAAGGACCATTTGTACAATAGAAAAAACACATGGGAATGATTAATTAATATAATTTCTTCTTCAGGGGTTTTTGGAGTATATACTCCGAGTGCCCCTTGCTTTGTATATGTGTGTGTTTATTTGTTCCGGGCTGGTCATATGTATCAAGACTCACTTTCATTCCTTTTTATTGAAAATAGTACAAGGAAGAAGACTCTACCTTTATCTTAAGTTTCATGTAAATTCTTTGGTCACTTGCAAATAGTTGTAGTGTCATGTTCGATCTCCACTTTGGGAAGCATTTCATTAGTCACTGAAAGCTTTATTAGGGAACATTAGTGCTTCTCTATTCTGCTCATCAAACATGGTTTGATCAGTTCTAGTTGTCGGTCGTGTTTCCTTGCGCAACACACGCTGTTCCAAACCCCTGTACTAAAATATGGCTAACATACATTGTTTCTAGGTACTATATTTTTCCTAGAATTTTTTTTGGTTGCCCTATAACATTATGTTAAAAAAACTAGTCATTAGATCACAAAAAATCAATGTTATGTTGATCATTATCAAGAATTATCGTTGGAGGTTCAAAATTGAAATTATTGACAATATCAGGGAAATTATCATAAATGATCAGGAAACTTTAAAAAATACAAAAAAATCATTTTTTTGTATTTCTTAAACTTTTGAATCAACATCAACATCAACATCAAACAAACACATTGTCACATAAATATGAAAATAAAACTGCAACATAAGATGTATAAGATGTCAAGTGGCACATCAAACATCGATACTGAGATATGATATTTGTCCCGAGTCATAATTCCTGATAGGATAATACAAAATCACATTAAAACAAAAATAAATGTATTTGATGAGATGATCACCATGAGGCATCTAGATATTACAAGCCTACAAGGCCAATCATGATGCATTAATATATTAACGATTCCCTCTACCCCTTTTATGGGCAAAGGTCATTGCTCGTGCTTTTCCTCTAGAAGCAGTAGGTGGACGTGTTGAGGCTGAGCCTGAGGTGGAAGGTGCAACTCCCCAGGATAAGGTGGAAGATGAAGTGGGATGTCTTCCACATCTTCCCCTAGTTGGCGGTCTATGTGGAGGTTGTGGCATTGGTTGCCGAAAACTCTCAATGTCTTCCCACTCCAAATTTGTCTCTCCTGGAAGTGGAAGATCCTCTGATACCTCCTCCTACAACTCATCAACATCATGCTCCAACCACTTAGGTGCCTCCTCCATGACAGGCTTCTCGGTCTCCACCCTCCACAGACTTGTGGTGTGAAGCGTATCCAATGAAATGGAATTTGTGTTGGGTACTTTGTTTATTTGCTTCTCCCACAACCTGAGATTGTAGTAGACGTAGACCATGCCATTGAGGCTGAGGACATCTAACTTGTATGAGGGCCAATTTGTAATTCGAGGATGATGTCCCATGGGCATAAATTAAAATTAGTGAAATTTAAAAAAATTAAAATTTTAATTTGAATATTTCTAACCTATTGTGCTTCTTAGAGTGTATCTTTTCAAAGATACTCCAGTTGTGCTCACACCTTGAAGAGCTGCAAGTTTGACTCAACACCCGAATGGCAAGTTTTTGCAACTTTGGGACTCTTCTGCTGTAGTTTTCCCACCAAACATCTACAACAAATAAATGGAAAGGAAAGACAATAAATTATATTTCCATTGAGTAAAAAATAGATAGAAAGAAAAGACATTAAAATTTGAAAGTTTGAAACAAATTTTACTTGTAGCTTGCCTGGCATCCTAGTGGTCCTAGCTTGGTTAGCCATATCATACCCAAATGTCCCAACACTCAACTTATATATCTCAATTTGTTTGGAAATCTTTGAGCGTTCAACAAGAGTCAACACCATCCTCTGAACACATTGGAAAAATCCATCCATAACCTCTGCATCAAACCTAAATCCACATGCATAAGAGTGTGCAGGGTTGAGGTAGAGCCTTGCTGCATGAATTAGACGATGGAGAGTGTTGTTCCATCGCTTATCAATCACATTCCATATCTCTGCTCGTTTAGTGAATCCCTCTTCCCCCTTGTCCTCATAGTATTGATTGATAGCTTCCTTGGCCCTATCCATGGCCTCATATAAGTAGCCTATTGCAGGGTTGTCACCATCAACCAAGCAAAGAACTTTACCAAAGGTTCACTGATAGCACACAACTTCTGCACTCCCATGCAAAAACTGTGATTGTGTCTCACAAGTTGGGCTATGGCTTGCCCATCCACTTTAGTGTTGTAGACACGTCACACAAGCATTCCACTCATCCGAAAGAAACTTCCTCTGCAACTCCAACATAGAATTGTGGAGAGACCTAAGATAAATGAAGCAAGTCACAAAATGCGTGATAGCGGGACGAACCAACTCCTTGTTCCCTGTGAACTGTCTCATGAGTGTAAGAACATATGTATGATTATATATGTATTTTGTAACACTCCTAGCCGACTCAACAATTTTTTTGATCCAAAGAATTTTGCCCATGTTATCTAGCATCAGATCAATGCAATGGGCAACCCAAGGAGTCCAATATAAGGTTCGATACCTCTCTATGAGCAACTTGCCAACAGGAACATAATTAGCAACATTGTCCGTAATGACTTGGACAACATATTGCTGACCTATCTCCTGGATGAAGCTATCCAACAAATCACATAATAACTGTGCATCTTCAACATATGCAGATGCATCAATAGATTTGATAAACATTGCTCCCGTGGGACAATTAACCAAGAAATTGAGAATGGACTTGCCCTTCCCATCTGTCCAACCGTCTGACATAACGATGCATCCTGTGATCTCCCATGATTCCCTCATCTCACCCAATCTCTTTGTGCAATTGGCCTTTTCCCATTGAAGGAGAGGCCCTCTCAAGTCATTAGAAGAAGGGCCCTTGTATCCTAGACCAACATTAGCAACAACAATAGAATGGGTTGTTCTTGGCAATGTTGAATGGTATGTCGCTCCATAGAAAACATCTAGCAACAATCTTGTCGGCCTCTTCCTTCTCCTTTGTTTTCACTTTAGATCGAATAGAAGGTTCCACCTTGGAATTGACCTCGGCACAAAGAAAGGTGAGGATGCTAAGGGGCTAGGCATTGTGGAATGTGAGCCCAAGGATTGGCTTTCCCCCACTCTTGAGGTGCTTGCATATCTATTTGCAAGCTCAAGCCTCATTTCTTCCCTTTGATCCCTTTTCCTATTCATATAAAAAATGGATTGATTAGCAATGTGGACAATTTCTGGGGTAGATGCTGGGCAAATCCCCACTCCATTCCCTGGAATTTTGGCAAGGTGGTATTTCAAGCGGCTAATTCTGCGAAACATTTCCGTACCACATAATTTGCAATTCAACCTCATTCTATTATGGCCATCAAAAGGTAGACCATACTCCCACATTGGGTCCAATGGCTTTGGCGTTTTGAAATGTGTGGAGCACTGATTAAATTTGTAAACCTATGGGACTAAAAAAATGGGGGAAATTTAAAATCCAAATCCACAAAAAACTTAAAGAATGCTACAATTAAAATACCATAGCTACATAAGTGTTAAATCAACAAAGGGCAAAAAGAGGTATATCTAATGGACAATGCAAACCCTGTACTGAATCTTGATAAACAAAGAAAACAAGGGCATGATTTTTTTAAATACCTGGTCCAATGGATATGGTAGATTGGAGCAGATCCCCACTCCACAAATTCTTAGTTGATGGCAATGAAAACTATAGATTTCTCCTTGTTTGCTTGATGGAAAATGGTCACAATAGCCTTAGAGTTCAATCCTCCTTAGCACCGTTTACAAAATGAGAGAATAAAACCCAATCTTGATAAACAAAGAAAATGAGGGCATAATTTTTTTCAATACCTGGTCCAATGGATATGGTAGATTGGAGCAGATCCCCACTCCACAAATTCTTAGTTGATGGCAATGAAAACTATAGATTTCTCCTTGTTTGCTTGATGGAAAATGGTCACAATAGCCTTAGAGTTCAATCCTCCTTAGCACTGTTTGCAAAATGAGAGAATAAAACCCAAAATCACGTTTTAAAGTTGAAAAAACCGGACGGAAAAACAGCAGGGTGATAATTTCCATTGTCTTGCGATAATTCCCCAATTTATCATGATAACTTCAATTTATCGCGATAATTTCAATTTATCGAAATTATTGCGATTAATTCAGGCGATATTAATGCAGACGTTGGTTTTGGCGATATTATCGCGATAAGTGTAACACTGCAAAAAATCCACTCTATATGTGGCTGAAATAAAATGTGCAACTGAAATAGATACTTACAGTGAAGAAAACTTATTTTTTTTCCCCCAAACTGAAAATTACAGAGATAAAAACAAATATTCTTGCTGAAAAACTGATAAACTTTCTGAAAACGTGTAGTTCTGTTGCATATCTACCAAAGATCTGTCCAATCTGACAAATTCCAGCCAGTTACATGCCGGATCTGCAAAAGCTCAGCGAAATAAACAAAATCTGACTGCTGGATGGTTGTATTGACTGTGCACAATCAGTGAATTTCTGTTGTTGGGCATCAAATTTCATTGTTAGAGAGTGGAATTTGGCTTTGGTTGTGCTGCATGTGAAGAGAACTGAGGTACTATCAGGCTGCTAAATCTGATCTGTGTTTGACCAGATTTTATCTCTAAGTTTGAACTTCCAAAACTGTCCTTTGCTGCCTTTTAGGACAGCAAACAATTAGGTAGCTTTCTGTTGATAATTTTCATTGGTTATGTGTTGTTTGAGGTGCCCTTGCAAGTGTTTTGACATTCCAATGTTAGCACATGCAATAAAACTCAAACACATAACACTCCTCGGATCTTTACAACTCTAAAATGCTGATCTAACAATTCTAAGCATGCATGAAATTGACACATAAGTTTTTGGTCAACATGACCCTGGAAAAACCTCCATGGGGAAAACTAGTTTGGAGTAGATGTATATAGAAGGCCTCAAAGAAAAATGTACAACCCGGAAAACATATACAAGTGAACCTGGTACAATAGCAACCCTTCTTGGATGCCTTGGAGTCCCTTGAAGATGTTCCTGCTAGCCTCTTGAAGCAAGGCGCCCTTTGCCTTGGTGTGCCCCTCTTGCTTTGCTAACCCTTGGACCTCTTTCCTTGTGCCTTTACCTTTGCTCTTGAGATGCCTTTGCTTTTGCCTTTACCCACTTGAACCTTGCTAAACCCTTGCCCTCTTGCCTTGAACTTAGCGCCCTCTACACAAGTGCGCCATCCTCCTTGGCTTGGTGTGTGTTATCGCACAGTTTGTAGCTAGGTCAAAAGGCTAAAGGATAGAGGCCAAACTGGCGTAACAGGAACCTACCCCACCCAATGTCACCTCAATGGGGAGGTTCTTTCTATTTAGGGAGGTTAGCCCAGGGGACACGTCCCTGACAACCTGGGGTTTTGAAGAGGCCAAAGATAGAGGTCAAAGCAAAAGTTCCTCCTCACAGGTTACCACCAAGGTCAGATAGTCCAGCTAATCAGCCAATAAATGAAGTGTATGCCCAAATGAGATCACCTGCCCGGAACAAGACAATAGCAAAAGAATATATGCAGGCTATAATTCAATGGGTTAGTACTTCATGTAACTATATGACATCAATATATAAGCAATGTGAAACAACAAATATTAATGAGATCAACGTTTTATCAATATAGCAATGGAAAAGTATCAAGTCATCAATAACTATTAATATGATGTGGCTAATAATGTATTTAATCAATCATTTACTCAATAAATGCTTTCAACCATCATCTAATTGCTTATCATCAAAATTTGCTGCGTTAAGATGGAATAACCAAGTGTGACGTCAGCCTAGTTAGGGTTTCAAATTTAAAAGTTTTGAGAGGTTGTTTGAGCACTATCACTTCAACGTTGTGTGTCTAAGATTAGTGCCTAAGGGTAGATGGAGTCAATTAAGGAGAGGACGCAAGGTTGAAGGAATGAAAGGCTAAAGACAAGAGGGAAGGGTTCTAGAGTGCTGCAATGGTAGGGCCTTAGAATCAAAACCCTAGGGGAAAGTAGGGCGCAAAAAATCAGATCTCACAAGAGAGTGAGTTGTGTGTTATGTCCAAATGAGGGAAAAACATCCTCAATATATAGTGTATCATGACCTATAATTAAATTTAGGTCATTAAAAATAGCCGACAAGGCTACAAACCAAAAATCATACTGTTTTCACATTAAATGTTTTCTAAAACCCTAAAT
>ML778760.1:1057155-1069329 GCA_009831015.1 Picea engelmannii
CTCCTCCTCCACGAATCCTCTCATGTATGTGGTGCGCCCTCCTTGAAGCAATGCGCCACTTCTCCTCCAAGTGCATCCCTAAGCAAGGAATACACCCTCCCTCAAGTGAATGCCTCCAACACCATGAAAGCACCTTCACTCATCCTTTGCGCCTTCCTCCCTCAAGTAGCCATTGCCTTCGACCTTGTGCGCCCTTCTCTCCTCAAGAAATGTGCCCAAGTGCTCTTCTCCTTCTCCTCTCCTCTCAAATCTCTCAAGTGAAGAATTGGATCTCATCTTTGCCCTATTCCCACCTTTAGCCTCTCTTTGGCCAAACCCTAAAAGATCAATGGCCTAGATCGAATCTAGCCACGTCTAATCAATGGGTGAGATTTAATCCTAAAATCTCACTTAGGAAACCCACTTTCCTTAGTTTGCCTCATGCCCTTTAACTCACCCACAAGGTGAATTAAATGTCACTTTAATGACTTAAGTGACATATTTCACTTTTGACTTAAACTCCTAAGTCAAAGTGAAATTAGAACATTAAGTAAAGTAATGAGGGTAATAGTCTCCCCCTTTGTGTTTAGAGACTCACAAACACAAGGGGACCACTTTCCAAGGTACCCAAATCTCAACACTCCCTCTTACTAAGGAAAGTGCCCTTCACCCCCAATCTCATCCCTATAGTGGACATGGTTGCCTATTAGCAAATACTCGGTGAGTATGGCTGTACCCTGATCATCAAAAATAGTCTCTGACACAGATCTGCTCAACTTGCGTGATCTATAGATGGAAGTGCATCTCCACCTATCCAAGATCACCTAGATCTTGGTATCATACCAAAGATAGCAACCTTGGTCTCCCACCAAGGATTTCTACCTCCTGGCATCTTGCCAACGGTTACTACTCTTGGCATCTCACCAAGAGCCACTCTCTTGGCATCTCACCAAGAGTTTCTCCCTCTTGGTATCTCACCAAGAGTATTTGGTTCTCGACATCTCACCAAGATCCTCAACTTGGCCTCTCACCAAGTGACTTCCACCAGAAGTGGATCCTGAACCTGATCTGCTCGTCTCCGTAGCCAAGTGAGGCTCAAGCCTCCGTGGTGTCCTGCTCCTCCTCCTCATCAATCTCTGATGTTCTGAAGCCCCTGCACCAACCCTCTGTCTCAACAACTCTGAAACTGAAGCTGTCCCGGGTGGACCAGTCACCCCTGAAGATGGTGTCCTCGAAAATTGAGTCTGTGCTCCCTCTGAATCACTACTATGAGTCAGTAGGTCCTCCTCAACTCTGTCTTCCCACTTGACGTTGGATGGTGCACCAACTGAACAACAACTGACGAACACACACTCCCTCGCAAACTGAGCTACGTACTCAACCTTCTCTGTTGTTGTTGCAGTATCATCCTGCTTCTTCTTCTTCTTCTTCTTGGGACACTGTCCTGCACAATGACCGATCTCTCCACAAGCAAAGCATCTCACTGTCTCTCTTGCCCACTGCCACTTTGCTGTGGTTTAGCCCCTCCCTTGGGACCCTGTCTAGAACCTCTGATGGTCTTCTTCTTGTTCTTAGTCCACAGAGCAAGGTCCTCATCACCCTAAGAAATCCGCTGCTGTCCTGAAGACTCCGAGATGCATCTCGTCTCCTCCTGTACGAAGTCATCCCAAAGTCTCTCCCAAGTAGGCATAACCTTCCGGGCAATAATGCCTTGAACAAATGAATCCCATGGTTTGGTAAAGTTGTTTAAAGTTGTCCTCACCATAAAGTCTAGGTCCACTATCTCTCCGACGGTTGCAAGCTCATCTCTGATCTGAGTGAATTTGCCAAGAAATGATGTAACCGACTTGGAATCGAGCATCTGAATGCTCCTGAGCTTGTCTTGCAGAACCATCTTCTGGTTCTGGTTTGGACTCTGGTAAAGCTTTGCATAAAGACTCCCAGATCTCAAATGCATAGTCTTTACAAGTCAAATGTGGAATGACGTGGTCACCCCGTCACAAATAGTCCTTTTCGCCTTGTTGTTCCTCTTCCTGAACTTTGCCACCAACATGGGAGCAGTGACAGGAGGAACAACAACGGGAGCCTGAACTATATCCCATAGTTCAAGGTCCTCTAAAGCGAAAGTGATCCTGGTTTTCCAAGGGGACCAATTGCTAGCTCTGTCTAGCCAATCTTCTGCCTGCATCTGGGACACCGACATGGTTGTCCACTAAAGCTCACACTGATGCTAAAATTGCACAAGAGCACTACCTCACTCTTGTCAACACAGGTGTAAAAAGAGGCAGTGGAACTACAACCTCACTCCTAGCAAATCGGTGTGAAAAGAGGTTGTGAAAAATCAGCCTTACTCCTAGCAAGTAGGTGTGAAAAGAGGCTGACCACAAGTGTCAAAAATCAGTTCTGCAACTATTAACAAATTTTCCCACAAGCTGTCCACAAACTCTGTCAACACGCTGTCCAAAACTCTGCCAATAAGCTGTCACAAAACTGTCCACTGAATGCACTAGAAATCAGTAAGTCTTTGCCACCAAGGGCTCTGATACCATGAAGAGAACTGAGGTACTATCAGGCTGCTAAATCTGATCTGTCTTTGACCAGATTTTAGCTCTAAGTTTGAACTTCCAAAACTGTCCTTTGCTGCCCTTTAGGACAGCAAACAATTAGGTAACTTTCTGCTGATAATTTTCATTGGTTATGTGTTGTTTGAGGTTCCCTTGCAAGTGTTTTGACATTCCAATGTTATTACATGCAATAAAACTCAAACACATAACACTCCTCGGATCTTTACAACTCTAAAATGCTGATCTAACAATTCTAAGCATGCATGAAATTGACACATAAGTTTTTGGTCAACATGACCCTGGAAAAACCCCCATGGGGAAAACCAGTTTGGAGTAAGATGTATATAGAAGGCCTCAAAGAAAAATGTACAACACGGAAAACATATACAAGTGAACCTGGTACAATAACAACCCTTCTCGGATGCCTTGGAGTCCCTTGAAGAGGTTCCTGCTAGCCTCTTGAAGCAAGGCGCCCTTTGCCTTGGTGCGCCCCTCTTGCTTTGCTAACCCTTGGACCTCTTTCCTTGTGCCTTTGCCTTTTCCCTTGAGATGCCTTTGCCTTTGCCCACTTGAATCTTGCTAAACCCTTGCCCTCTTGCCTTGAACTTAGCACCCTCTACACAAGTGCGCCCTCCTTCTTGGCTTGGTGCACACCTAGCCTTAGTGTGCCCCTCCTCTAGCAATAACCTCACAATGGAATGGATGTGCCCTTAGCCTCTCACTAGGACTCCCTTCAAGTAGTGCGCCCCTCCTCCTCCATGAATCCTCTCATGTATGTGGTGCGCCCTCTTGGAAGCAATGCACCTCTCCTCCTCCAAGTGCAGCCCTAAGCAAGGAATGCGCCCTCCCTCAAGTGAATGCCTCCAACACCATGAAAGCACCTTCACTCATCCTTTGCGCCTTCCTCCCTCAAGTAGCCATTGCCTTCGACCTTGTGTGCCCTCCTCTCCTCAAGAAATGTGCCCAAGTGCTCTTCTCCTTCTCCTCTCCTCTCAAATCTCTCAAGTGAAGAATTGAATCTCATCTTTGCCCAATTCCCTCCTTTAGCCTTTCTTTGGTCAAACCCTAAAAGATCAATGGACTAGATCCAATCTAGCCAAGTCTAATCAATGGGTGAGATTAAATCCTAAAATCTCACTTAGGAAACCCACTTTCCTTAGTTTGCCTCATGTAACTCACCCACAAAGTGAATTAAATGTCACTTTAATGACTTAAGTGACATATATCACTTTTGACTTAAACTTCTAAGTCAAAGTGAAATTAGAACATAAAGTAAAGTAGTGAGGGTAATAGTCTCCCCCTTTGTGTTTAGACACTCACAAACACAAGGGGACCATTTTCCAAGGTACCCAAATCTCAACAGTATGGTGTCCATACGATGGCTGAATTCTCTTGTGAGCAGCTACTATACAGTTTCTGTATGGTCGTATGACTGCTTGTGGCCAAAAGTTGCTGTATGGTGGCTTGTCCATATGGAGGTTGGTCAGTATGGTGGTTCCTCCAAAATGAAAAGAAAACGATTTCCTTTAAAAAAATCGATTTTCTTTTCCTTTCTTTCCTTTTGATTTTCTAAAACTTTGTTTATTTATTTATTTTCGGATAACAAGACCTGCCCTTAAATTGTACAAAAAATATTTAGCTCCTCTGTTAAAAGCATAAATAAGAATCTAGTATTTCTTTCATTTTTATAAAAATAAATCTGGCTTTAAAACCCAAAAACAAAATATACTTAGCTTGCTTTGCCTTTAATCCCTTTTGGTTTCTTGGTGTGTATCAAAAAAACAGCGCTTCGTCTGTCACTTGTCTATGCAGTCCCCATCCTTTCACCTGCTTCAACTTCCCCTTGCAGTGGCTCTAATACCATATTACAAAAAACGGAACACAAAGAAACCAAGAACACAAGAACATGGAAGAGAGAAATACTTATTGGGTAATAAAATGGAGAGGGCACATGCCATTTTATAGTAAAGGAATGACATAAATTGTAAAATGACATAAATGTACTTTAAGTCATTGATACAACACTAAAGCTTGAATTAAACCAAGTCAACAAGTGACTTTATTAATATGCCTAAGTCTATAGTCTAAATGACCATTATGAACTAAATAACTTAAACAATATTTTGATGTAACTCCTTGAGAATGCTTCCTACATGTTCAATTGAAAAACTCAACAATCTATTCAGCTCCTTGGGCTGAAATTGATGTGAATGATGAAGTCCAATTTCGTTGTATTCGGGACAACTTAATAGCATATGAGTTTCATCTTTCATTGCTTGTTGGTCACAAAGGGGGAGAGTTGCATTCTCCTCTTTGCATTTGTTCCATCTTCTTGTTTTAATTGCCAAGTTATGTGAACTCGTCCATATTCCACACATTGATTTTTTTTTGTAGACTATTATGGGCTACCAGCCTACCGCAAGTATTTTTTCTACTCATAAATGAGCATGGGAGTTATTATCTTATTGTAGAAGTTAAATCTTTTCTATTGGGTTTAGCCATTTTTTCCCAACTACTTTAGATTGAACTATATCTCTAATAGCTATTGAAATAATTACTAAATGTTTCTGAATATAAGAATATTATTTGTAACTGATACAACAGTTACATGTGAGCCAACCCATAAATGCTGCCTCATACTCTTTCTGTAATATATCCAATGAATTCACTAAAATACTCTTTATTTTGAATTTCAACTATTTCGTTCAGCAAGTTCGTAGATCTGTAAGCGTATCAATCTCCACAAAATTTTTGTGAAAAGGGTTTATGCTAGCATATTCATCTATAGCTTCTCCATTATTTCTTTAGTGCGTGTACATAATCTAAACTTTAAAGAAGTCCTGTCCATATTTCCAATCTTACTCATTACTAGCACACATGATTTGAAAGATGCTTTGGTTTTCCATATGGATTGGTAGCGTTTGACCCGTCTATCCTTAGAGCACGAAGTTCCCATCTATTGTCACTCTATCTGAGATTATAAGGCTTGGAATTATTCTCTCATAAAAGTTTTCTTATATCATAATTGATCCAGAATGGATCATTATATAATTTGTCATCTATCTTAGTACTTTCTGGTCGGAAAAATTGGAGGAATTGGCTTGTAGGGCTTGTTATCGCACAGATTGTAGGTTGCACTAGAGCCTTGTGCAAATGCAACCTATGGACAACACACCGGGACAAGACCCACTGTCACCTCAGGAAAAGTCCCGGGTAATCCTTGGGGAAAGACAATGGAAAAGTCTAGAAAGGCCCTAGGAGGTCACGATACACGGTCAAGAATGGTCCTAAAGGCTATGAAAGGATGAGGGAAATGTGAAGGTAAGGGTAAAGGGGAAATCACCTGCGACACATTGTCAGTTATGCGAAGTATATATGAAAGCCAGGACCAATATGTTAACCCCGCCACTGATCACTAATATGAATGTAAGAGTCTCGAGTAACAAGTGACCAGAATTTTGTATTAGAGCAATGTCAGAGTTGGCCAAATAAATGTGTGTACCTGACAAGCTTAGGCAAAGAGGATCCTCATAGGAGTGTCAGGTTGTTGTAGCTCTCAAATATACCTAAGGGGTTTTTAAGCTACCTCGGTACGAGAGAGTAATCTTCCCAAATGTTGTTTTCGGTGCACTACAATAACAAGATGACCAATAGGTTTGCTCAGTTGTTTCAAGGATTTTAGGTGGTCTCCAAGATAGGAGCACAATCGGTATTAGTGTTGTCTGATGCGCAACCGTTCGACAAGAGCCCCTCTATATACCTCTAAGTACGACGAAGCGATCGTAGTCTTCTAATATACGTCGAGGTATGTGAGAGAACTACAAGCCCTCGAGATGTAGTGCTGGCAAAGTAACGACAGCTCCTGCATTTATAGATGCCCGAAAACGTCTTTTCTAAGACCCTCAGAAAATAAATCCCACTTAGATGATTGTTTAGTTAAGCACTTAGATAGAATTGCAAAGCAAAGAAAGGTAAATCACTTTAATGAAAATGCCGAATGCAACAAGTAATTCAAACAGTGATAGAAATTATTGACAATTTACTTGAATATAGCTCTTCCTAAAGCAATGAGACATTTAGCAATTGAAATAGCAAGCTTCAAAGGCTATCTTAACCAAGTAATGATCTCTTTTAAAATGATAAAACACTTCAAATCAATGAGATATATTTCAGCACTTAATCACCATGAAATTTCTTCAACAAGCAGGTTCCAATTCCACAATTTTCCACAGAAGACACTTTGCAATGAACCATGGACTTGCTTGAAGCTTACACCAGATTTATGGGCTGTTATATAAGACAGAAATCAACACTTATTACTTCTCAAATTTAGCCAACAAGTTCAGATTTCGTCTGCCACAAAACTTGAGATAAAGTTGCAATTCAAGCCCAATACTTACGAGGTGGTTTTAGTAGATATTTTAGGCACTTTCTAACAATTAACCAGATCTGAGATATGATTTGCAGCAGTGATTAAGCAGAGATATCAGATCTGAAATGTCAAGATAATATTCCCAAAACAAGCCGAAGACATTCAAAAGAAAACCCCCCAAGTTATTATCAAATTTTTCAATGAGCGAGGTATGATTTTAGAAGGTTTTGGAGGACTACTTTAAGAGTTATAACCAGATCTGAAATATAAATTTACAGCAGAGAAATCAGTTTCGAAACTACTTCAAAACCCACTAGAAAGCCTTTAGAAACTAGCTAGAACACCCTATGAATACTACCCAAATGTTAGAAATAAGAACTAGCTTAAAACTAGGCCCTAAAAGTTAATCAAATGCAATCTGTCATAACTGTTAATTTTCTGCATAAAAAGCCCTAATGGCTGTAGCTTTTAACCATGTCCCTACAGAAATTTAATCATCCAAAATGCAAGCTAACTATCTAGAATATTAGATCTAAGCATGGCCTACAAAACCCATATGCTATTTTCCTAAAACTAGTTAGAGAAATGCCAAAACTAGAAACCTAGGGTTAGAAAAATAAAAGAGGAAAAAGTGAGAATGAGGGTTTATAAAATGGGGAGGCTAGATGCCCCAAAAAATCTCCCCAAGGACAAGATGGCTTGCCTTTGTTGATGAATGCAGCTATAGGAGACATCCTCCAACTTACAAACCTGTGAGATGTGGAATATAGCAGCTATGTGAAGTCTTACTCTCAGCTTACAAACCTGAGAGAAAGCCCCTAATAAAGGGTTCGTGGTTCCAGCCTGGGACAGGGCTAGGAATGTATATGGCCTCCTCCATGACGTGAGAGAGAAGAACTCCAGATGATTATCCGATGTAAGAGCGATCTGTTGAGTTAGGGAAATCCCGAAAAGCGTTGGGCACAACATCATGAGAATAAGAACGAAGATGATGTGATGACCTCCTCTGAACAACAACAGAGTTGATGAGAAGACTCCAGATGATCCTCTTGTTGGTGGCAGTGGGAAAGTAGATATGTAGAGCAGACGTGACTATGGATGAGCATAAGTGCACATGTGAGGACCTAGCTCATCTGTGTAATGCAGTGACTTAGGTCTATGGCATCCCTATGGATGTGGCCCTTAGTGGATGAGCACTAGTGGGTGTATCAAATCCTTTGCTATATATTGTTCAAGAGTCAGACCTACCTGTAACCCTAGTTATTATGTAAAGGGTATAGGTCGGCCCTATGTTAATATGATTAATATAAAGAAGATAATTAATAATGAAAATATTAATTATAATAATAAAGTGTGTTTGACTTAGAGAGGTCGGCCTTGTTGTGCCAATAAGATGCCTTTGCTAAATTGGTCAAAGTCTAATATAAGTAGGAGATGATTCTCCATTGTAGAATCATATCCTCCTCTCATGTTTTGGTAATTTCAACAAGTACTTCTCTTTGGCAAAGGTGCACACCTCTCTTGGGCGCTAGGGTTTCTAGGGCTTAAGCACCCTCTTGTGTGCTAAGTCATTTTGGTGGTGAAAGGTCTTTCTCTTGAAGAATATAGCAAAGGATTTGGCTGGGTTTTTCTCCCTTATTTGAGAAGGGTTTCCCAGGATATATCTTGTGTACTTGTGCATGGTGTTTCTTGTTGTGATCTTGGTTGCTGCAACATTCTTGTTTATGGTTAAGACATTATGAAATTAAATGAACTACATGCTTAACCTAGCTTATGAAAACTTAACATGGTATCAGAGCATAGGTCTTGAAAGAACCCATTGCACAAGCATTCTCCACAAGCAAAAGGAAAAAACGTCACTCTTGCTGTACAAGAAAATTAGGGCTTTTTATTGAAGAAGAGTTTGAGTCTCAAAACCATCTAAAAAAGTGCGCCCTAACCCAAGGAACTCTTTGGCACCTTCAACGCACCTTTTCAGTGGGTAGATCTCCCAGAAAGTGAAACCCTAGTTTTCACAAAGTACTAGAAGTACCAGAAAACCAAAAATACCAGAGTACCAGAAGTACCAGAAGTACCAGAAAACCAGAAGTACCAGAAAACCAGAAGCACCACTCCAGAAATCCGCTGGTCAAGTTTGAGGGGGTAAAATTTGGATTTTTCAGAAATCTGATTGCACCAGCTTACTCGCTTCAACTCAGCAAATTTATCCCCTGGATCAGAATTTCAAAGTTTGAAGTTTGAAAAATTAGGGTTTCCTTATAAAACCCTAAGTTGCAGTGGCAGTTTCAAAATCAGTTGTAGTATCAATAGCAGTTGCAGTATCAGTTGTTGCACTAGTTGTAGTCACCCTTGAAGTCTTTTAAGAGTTGGTAAATATTACCGCTGCTACCAGATGGTGTCACTACTTGCAAATGCTATCAGAGGTATGTACTCACATATGTTTAAATTGTTAATCTTTAAAGGGTATTTGCAGGAGAAGGGTTCTCTTGCCATAGATTCAGAAGGATCTCAAGATCCAACACATTCAGAAAAATAATGCAACCCAGGTTTGATTATTCTAATATGCATCCTACTTGTTATGACATTATTTTGATCTAGATTGCATATTGAAGCTATGACCATCATACTAACCTTTGGTTAAAATTAAAATCAACATATTAGATGGATTAAAATCGAGATCATAGAGTTTGTTCTCTAACCCAACCTTCTGTCAAGATAGAATATTGTCCTAGTACAAAAGACAGGTTGAAGAAAGCACTTGTTATCTTGAGTCAAGGAGACTTGGAAGAAAAACAACACACTGGAAGACTCTAGGTTTGATTGTTGAAATTGTCATTCCTCTAAACTTATATTTCTAAAGTTTGCTACATTTCAAGTAGGCATTGTAGCCGTGTTAACAAACCTTAAATTGTTTTGATTCTAGAGATGTATTCATTATTCTCCTTTAGGAGATATTCTTGTTTTGGTTCCTCTTGTTTTCTTGTTCTAGACAGGTCAAGAACAAAGGAAGATGCTTATCCCTCATAGGGAGTCACATTGACTCAAAGGGAGTCAAAACTATTTGAGAAAGAGGAAGAATAGAGCCATCTTTGAGACAATCAATGCAATAATTCATGATCAAAATCTTTCTATAATTTCATGGGTAGAAGCATGCATGACGCAGTATATGTTCAGAACAAGAATCTTCACCAGAATAGAAGCCTTCACCAGAGTGAAGCCTGAGATTGAACACTTCAGGTTATTTGGGTGCCCAGTGTATTTCCATGTACCCAAAGAGAAGAAGTCCAAGCTAGATCCTTTAGAAAGAAAAGGATGCAGTGAATCTTCAAAGACATTCCAGATCGACATCCCTGATCAGAAACAGATTGAAACAAACATAAACGTTGTCCTTAAAGAAGAGATAATCTTTCAAAGATCCAAAGAATCTCAGATGGAGATTGACAGTAAGACTATACCTTCTCCCCCTTCAACAGTTCAGAGGGAGAAAGACATTATTCCAGTTGATCCAGTTGATATGTTCAGAAATATTGCAGTAGGGCATAAAAGGCCTACCTAAACTCACTCTGCTAGAGGCAGAGAAACATACAAGCTTCTCAAGGCACATTCCGAGAAAGAAAAATGAGATTTTTCGAGCTATCCTTCAATCATGAGCCACTTCATTGATGTTGAGACTCCTTGTCTTAGAGAAGCAACAAGAGAACCCATATGGAAAGATGCCATAACAGAAGAATACCAATACATATTAAAGAATGATGCATAAGATATTATTCAGGAACCAGAAAGAGAAGTTTGTTTATAAGATCAAGCATGCAGCTGATGGAAGTGTCAAGAAATTCTAGAAAAAAAAAACAAAAAACAAAAAAACGAGATCTATAGCCAGAGGTTTCTCATAAACAGAGGTTGTCATCTATGATGAGACACTTGACCCAGTGAACCGATTCACTTCCATCCGTACCACCTTCCATGAGTTGGAATCTATATCAGATAGATAGATTCTTGATGAGTTTGGATTTCAGCAAGAGTGTTGCTGATCCAAACCTATACAGTGTTGGTGACGAGAACCTGATCCTGATGACTTTACTCAGAAAGCCTAGTTGTTAAAACTAGCAAGCATTGACTTCTGATTTTCATAAAGGATCTGAGTACGATACACTACTTCTTGGGACATGAAGTATGACAGAGGACCGATGAAATTTTTCTTGATTCAACGAAAACATACAGTGGGAATATTAAAGAAGTATGACAGAATGCAAATCCACCGTGATTGATTTAAAGAAGAAGATTGATGATGATTCAGACGAGACTAATCCACAGTTGATTGGATCACTGATGTATGTTCTACCTTGAAAAGCACATCCGGTTGATGTTCTACCTTGAAGTCTTCCAGGGTTTCCTGACACAGCAGGAAACAAAASTTCGTGTCCTTGAGTGCACCAGAGACAGAGTATATATATAGCAGTGAGTGTGCGAAACAATGTGGCTTCACAAACTTTCAACAGATTTACTTGACCATGAGATGGATCCTATGATGATAACTAAGATTYGCGTGTAAAACTCCTTGAGATTCCAGTGTTTCCTGATGGTTCAAAAACACGACGAGATGAAATACCTTCATATCAGAGATATGATACAGAAGAAAGATTGTATACTTGCAGTACCTTCCTACACCTGAGCAGACTGCAAACATTTACTTGGTGAAGAACTCCTTTCGAGTTAAGAGGGAGTATGGATGACCTTAGCCAAAAACAAAACACAAAGTACATTGGTATGAGACTTGACTTGATGGAGAATGCCTCCCTAGCTGAGAGGGAGTGTTGATGAATGCAGCTATAGGAGACATACTCCAGCTTACAAACCTGTGAGATGTGGAATATAGCAGTTATGTGAAGTCTTACTCTCAGATTACAAACCTGAGAGAAAGCCCCTAATAAAGGGTTCGTGGTTCCAGCCTGGGACAAGGGCTAAGAATGTATATGGACTCCTCCATGACGTGAGAGAGAAGAACTCCAGATGATTATCCGATGTAAGAGCGATTTGTTGAGTTAGGGAAATCTCGAAAAGCGTTGGGCACATCATCATGAGAATAAGAACGAAGATGATGTGATGGCCTCCTCTGAACAACAACAAAGTTGATGAGAAGACTCCAGATGATCCTCTTGTTGGTGGCAGTGGGAAAGCAGATCTGTAGAGCAGACGTGACTATGGATGAGCATAAGTGCACGTGTGAGGACCTAGCTCATCTGTGTAATGCAGTGACTC
>ML778760.1:1069389-1088565 GCA_009831015.1 Picea engelmannii
ATCCTTTGCTATATATTGTTCAAGAGTCAGACCTACCTGTAACCCTAGTTATTATGTAAAGGGTATAGGTCGGCCCTATGTTAATATGATTAATATAAAGAAGATAATTAATAATGAAAATATTAATTATAATAATAAATATAATAATAAAGTGTGTTTAACTTAGAGAGGTTGGCCCTGTTGTGCCAATAAGATGCCCTTGCTAAATTGGTCAAAGTCTAATATAAGTAGGAGATGATTCTCCATTGTAGAATCATATCCTCCTCTCATGTTTTGGTAATTTCAGCAAGTACTTCTCTTTGTCAAAGGTGTGCACCTCTCTTGGGCGCTAGGGTTTTTAGGGCTTAAGCACCCTCTTGTGTGCTAAGTCATTTTGGTGGTGAAAGGTCTTTCTCTTGAAGAATATAGCAAAGGATTTGGCTGGGTTTTTCTCCCTTGTTTGAGAAGGGCTTCCCAGGATATATCTTGTGTACTTGTGCATGGTGTTTCTTCTTGTGATCTTGGTTGCTACAACATTCTTGTTTATGGTTAAGACATGATGAAATTAAATGAACTACATGCTTAACCTAGCTTATGAAAACTTAACAGCCCTAAGCGTGTGAATATAGCCATGAAATAAAAAATCCAATTCGATACTTTTCCACGTCTCTCAATGCAAGTGTTTTACTCTCTCCAATGTAGATCAATGCCTTATTCTCTTGGGTAATGGAGTAAAAAAGGCTTGGAGAAGAACTAGATGTTGAAGTGAATCTCCCTTGAAGGTTGTAGCTTGTCACTATCCCGCAAGAGAGTTATAAGCAAAATCGTCTAGATCACAAAAGGTCTTCAAAAGAGTGGATATAACCTGCAAAAAGGGTTGTTAGTTTTACCTAGTCCTTAGTACAAGAAAATATCCAAGAAACAATTCTCAAGAGGTGTAGTTTATTAGCTAGCTCTTGAAAATATTTCCTTTAGATCCAAAATTATTCAATGAACACTTAGAAGCAACATAAAGTAGATCTCACCAAAAATTTACTTGAAGTAGTTAGCATAAGCATTCAAAAGAAAGATCCACCACACCAATATCTCTAAGCATCCACCACAAGACCCTCCAAGCAAAACACACCACATCAAGACACCAAGAGGAAAGCCATAGCACACCATTGGAAAAATAGCATCATAGTATTGAGGAGTATCACAAAAAAAAAGTCTCCAAATGAAATCTCAAGTGATGGATTTATAATCCTCCACTCACTTGGATTTGTCCACAAAATAACTAATTCTAGGGTTATCCCCAAAAATATTCAAGTTTTGTCCACTTATTAATCTCTTCTAGAGATTTCCTAAACAAAAATAATAAAATCCCTTAATAAATGTTTAATCCACCTAGGGATTATCCCCAATAAATATTCCAATTTAAATAAAAATCCCACAATAATTAATTTATCATTTTATCCCCTTTCAAAAATGATTTTGACTTCTTTGACCATGCAATTTGGGTAAAGAAGGGTATTATTTAAAATAATGTGGAAAATAAATTCCACAAGGCATCTTTGACCAAGCAAAAGTCCCAAAGATTTCTCCTTGAAGCATGCAATCATCCTCTAACCAAGGAAAAGGTCCATCAATCCATTAAAATCCTCCATGAAGCTAGGGATTATCCTCCCCAAGTCCCACGATCTAGGCAAATATTCATTTGGTGATGTGCAGTGAGCCTCCCAACGCTATTGGATAGTCAAATAATTAATTTTCTTCCTCAATTAAGTGCATCGAACCTCCTAATGGAAAAAATAAGTCCCAAGGCCAAATCGAACTTGATCATGTGCAAAATAATCCACCGGGAGATGACAAGTGGCATTAAATTCCTTCCAGAAGACTTCCAAGTGGCTTGTATATCATAAAAATGCTTGAATAAATTATTGCCCAACTTTCTAAGGCTCAAAGTCATCCAACGATCCACATAAGCTAGCCAAATAGAGGTGACGTCAAGGGTGATGTCACTCTAGAGCATGCAACGACTTGCCTTAAAATTCATTTGACTGAGCTCGGAACTGGGTCGAGTCACTCAAAAATGGTGATGTGGCCTGTGAAAAATCTCAGGCATCCGTCAAATGCAAATGTGTCAACCGATTGAGGGTAAGCTAACCCTAGTGATGCCCGATAGAAACTAGAATAATAATAACACCTTTTAAAAATCTTGGAATGTTTGAATGGCATGACACTTGGCGAGAAATTGCAAGACAAATTAAAACATGTGTGTCTACAAGGAAACAACTCATGTCAGCATGATAAGATAATCAACATAATATAAAAGTCATCTAAACCAGACCATTAAGCCCCATATTCATATTTCATCACAAGCTCATGAAGGTTATACAACTTACTAAGTCAAGGTATGAAATGCTATCAGAGACCCARAGAGACCATACTAACACCTAAGTATTAAAAATATTTCCCAAAGATTGTCTCTTCACTGTCATGTAATGATTATGAGATGGTCATGGGGTTAGACTTCAAGGTTAGGCAACTGGCATACAAGGGACCGTAGTATCTCATTCATGGGTGCCTTTGATGAGGGTAGACCACACACTTAGTTCCTGTTATTTGTGAGGTGATACCTTCCAAACCCTTTATTTGCCTTTTGCCACGTCTAGCCATAGGAGAATAACCCAGAGAATATGTAGCACTCTGGCAATATTCCTTATGATTGATGACCTTTTATTTTTGCTTTTTGCTTTTCTTTCTTTGGATAATTYRTTTTTTTGTCCTTTCGTGTTGAAAAACACCTGCTTAAATGCTTCAAACACCCTAGAGACTATGTAACACCCTGGCGATGTATCCGCAAATGCTATGGGACTAGGCGAGCCTCTAAGCAGGTAACCAAGGAAGGCTTTTGCTAGTCTCCCTCTGAGCCTAAAAGTTCCTTCTTCCCATAGAATGAGGAATGATCCCTTCTTGGGTCAGTTTATATAACCTAAAGAAATGGATATGACAGGGATTGATGAGATGGAAAGTGGTAAGTATGATCAGGAACGGTACGATGATAGATTCAAAACAAACCCCAGTAGTGCTCCATTTTCCCCGAGAGTAACCTAATCCCCCAAGAACGTACGATAACAAGTCAAGTTATGATAGAGAAAGAAGTATAACCAATGAGTTAACGACTAGTAGTTAGAAGGGACTCTCTTGGACAAGCTTAAATGCCTTAGATATTAATTTGATACTCACCATGATGACGGACTTACCAACTTGCAGTATGCTTCTCAAGGATGTCTGATAGGCTCGTCCAAATGCCATGGGTGTTATATGTTGCTCATGTCACTGGGTGATGCTTACACTATGAAGGAGGAGTAGGAGTTCAAATTTGCACTTACATGCACATCTTCCAGCTGTCCATGTCTTTACCCCGGGCGCCTCTAGATGTTCTTTCTGAAATAGTTGTCCACCAATGGGGGAATAACATGGCCCATTTTAGTGATAGGTGCCAGTTTGGAGATTTGGAGTTTAGAACCTTCTAGATCCATTTTGAGGCATCAAATGGCATTTATTGGGGTCAAAAATTTGCAAGCAAAGCTTCCCGCACCTTGACGCTGTTCTACACATCAACACCTTTCCAACGATACAAAAATCGCCCCATTTGGAGCTTGTATGCAGAAGTTATGCCTCCCACAAGTTGACCTACCTTGTTGACCACCATGGTATGAGTAGATGCCATGTTAGCCTCCATTACTCACACATGTGGGGTTAGCCATGTGGACTTTCAAGAAGATTCTGTAAGGTCCAAAGCCTTATCACTAATTGAGAGTTGAGGATGCAAAAAACCTAACCCTAGAAGACTATCGTTATATGTTAAATACTGGTCTGCTAGGAAGAGAAGGTGTTCCATTGTTTTGTATTGTACTTGTTCCATAGTTGAGTAGAGCATCC
Source organism: Picea engelmannii (assembly GCA_009831015.1). Lineage (NCBI taxonomy): Eukaryota > Viridiplantae > Streptophyta > Pinopsida > Pinales > Pinaceae > Picea > Picea engelmannii. Next base: position 1,073,296 of record ML778760.1, read on the forward strand.
AAGGAGTGGTATTTTGAAAGCATAACAGAGGAGGTAGGAGATTCTGTAGCAGTCATTCAGGCCACAATGTCAGAGACAACTCCATAGTGAGTGCCTCTTTCTTTGTACTTGCTTTTCATAACTAAAGAAAATAGAGTAGAGCATAGGCCTCACCTTCTACCTAGATTTTCTCCCATATTGGGTTTCCTAGGATACATCTCGTGTTCAATTGTGTGGATGGTGCGTATATTTCCCTGTTTTTTCATTTTCTTATTCAATTATTTTCATAAATTTGAGCAATAAGCTAGTAATAATTGATCTGGGATCTAAGGAAATAGATTACATAATCTAAGATTTCAGAGTATTATAAGATCTGTTGTGATGCACTGTTCCAATGGAATATCCACGACGGTTTACCAATCAATAATTGAGGAAAAGGTTTATTGTAGCTTCATGTCTAGTCCTTCCATATGGGGCTAGACACTAGGAGAATCCATTTTCAATTAAATAGCTTTGCCTCTAGTATTACATTGCAAAGATTTAAGAAAGCGTTTTTGTCTCTTGTTGTAAGGTATTGAGATTTACTATTTGATCTCCAATCTTTCTAGGTTCGAGTGATTTTATCCCGTAGATCTTGCAATACATGGAAACCTTTTTTTGATAACCTTTTTCCTGCACAACTAACAATGTGGCTCACTTATCTTCTTTGTTTAGGGAAATGTTCATTTTGATCTTTCTACTAAGTCCCATCTATTCTTGGCCCTTGAAATTGCCAGTTAAATTCCCTAGAGATTACTTGCAAAGCTTTCCAACTTAAGGAATGTGGAACTCACGACAATATCACAGTTCCCAAAAGGGTCATTCATGTCATATATGTGTGAGGTTGTCTCTATCTTATCTCTGATAATGATCTACTAGGTAGCGTTGCCTTTAATTTTCATAAAAATCCATTTAGTTGCCAACATTGTTCCTCGTCTTTAGATATCACTCATCCTGAATTCCCCCCCTTTTCTCTATTCTTGTATGCTATATTTGGTTTGTGGTTGTTATCTATGCGATCTCTGTAATTACAAGCTATTACTATAGTGACGTATCTTTATGATGGGATTTCCTTCCACATTTTTTTTGTGACTAGCGGACTCGACAACTCGCGATTCTCGTACTCATGTGACATGGGGTCGATTCCCGTCTGCTATCTCTATAACTTTTAGGTGCGTCCACACAACTTGCAAGCATGGGGTACGGGTAAATTGGGGTGAGAATTGAACGTGAGACCTCCTTTTTACATTTCCTTCCATTTACACGACACTTTCCAATCGGTCTACACCCCTACGAGCAATTTCCTTCCACATTAATACTCCCTCTATTCGCTTATTGCACGAGGTTGAGAACGAGGACCGCTTTATCTTTAGGTGCCCAATATACTACAAGATTAGAGGGAGATTTAAAATATCTCTATAACGACTTGTAGAGATCCTTATCGACCTTCTTCAGATACTTTGACGAGTGGTGTCTTGCCTTGAACTTTAGAGAGGCATATACTACTAGGTGTGTTTGCTTTAGAGCTCTTCTGCAATAGGAAAGAGCTACATAGATTACCTCCTTTCACTTGATCCAAGGCATTGGGATGTAAAATGCCTTCCAACCATAGTTTTAAAACTTTGACTCGGCTTGGAATCAGTTGAAGGTCTGCTTGGACTTGACTCAAACCCATTAGAATTGGGCTGGTTTGATTTTTATGGGCTGGTTTACTAAAAGATACATAAAATATTAAATTTTTAATGAAAAAATTAATTTTGAAGATTCCAAACCATTATAGACAAAATTTGAAAAGTCTAGACTCTGCTCATGTATATACCATGTATGAGTGAATATATCAAAATGACATCAAGTGCAATACATGTCTAAAACAAAATATGTAATCAACAAGGCTCCTAATGGCCTCTAGAATCCAAAAAACAACATGCTACAAACTACTAGCGTATTACATATCACTAATCAAGTTTCAACGTGATCAATCATCAAACTCATCATCACTGCTAGAAATGGGCTCTTGGCATGAGGTACAAGACCATCTTTTGGTTTGGAGTTAGGACTCGTAAGACCCCTCAAGGACATCTACAACTGTAGTAGTACTAGTAGAAGCACGACTAGTGCCTACTATGCTTGGTGCTACTACTAGTCGATTTGAATCCAAACTAATCTACCCCAAGTCATCAATATCGGGATCAAACTCTGCTGGGTGAGTCTCCTCTAGCCATTGTGAGCCTTGAGGTTGGATCTTCCAAGTCTTCTGTTTAGTAACTGGAGCAATTATTTTCATATTCAGAAACTTGTACTTTTAAGGAATCACAAGTGTTATTTTTGGCGTGTCTATTTTTAGCAGTGCAATGTTTCGCACGTGGCATGTACTAGAAGAGTATGGTGACATTTGTCATCTTTTGATGGTTTAGTGGACTTGTCTTCGGTTTGGTGCAATTTAGTTAACTAGAGTTATGAAAACCGCTAAGTGTGCTAAATTTTGGATGGGATGTGAAATTCTTTTTTCATTCCGATGAGGTTGGAACCCCTCTCAAACATCTTGAAACATTTAATGATTATATAAAAAATTAAAATAAAAGTTTTCTTTTATCTTTATATTACCCTTTGTACGCTTTTACTTTAAAGAATTTTATGTTATCATTTCAGGTTGTCTTGTGTCACTATGTGTCTAGCAAATTGTTTTTTGCCCCTGAATAACGCCATGGCCTATAGGGAATCGATTGGGTACTCGAATGAGTAGTTAAGGACTCGATTAGGTACTTGAACAAGTAGGTACGTACTTGATCGAGTTGGATTGGTTTGGTACTGAACCGATTGATTTAGTACCAAACAGGTCCCCCGAGTTGGTTTGTTGGCCGAGTTAGTGCTCTTGAGGGTAAAGTTCGCTGAGTTTTATAACTATACAATTTCCAACCACTCAATTGGACAACACTAGTTCCTTTTGGGATTGTTCCTTGGCCCACACCTATTGGTTTTTGGACCATGTCATGTTGAGGGATTATGGGAATTTTGGCATTGCTACGGAGTGTCACTTTTGTAGGACAACTACTCAAATATGCATTACCTATTTTTTCCTCACTATTAGGAGTTCCTCAACTTTGGATGTCAAGAGTGCTCCCTCTTCGTCTTTAGTTTGTACCTCAACCACCAACAAGGGTATTTTGATGCTACCTAGGATTACTTCCTAATGCCTTGTCAGTCTAGGCGATTCTCTAGAGGACATCATTTGGCAAGCACTTAGTCTTGACCTCTGCACTCTTGATTTGGATGAGTGAGGCCAACTTCTTCCTCCTAACGAGACAATTGCATTTCTTTCTCTAGAATATGCATCTTCTTTACCTTCTAGGGTTTACCTTTTTGGAATAACCTATTTGTATGCCAAGTAATAGGACATAGCCCCCATGGGTGCCGTATCTGTATCTTGTGTGTTGGACACGTGACATGCTAGGACACGTGGCCTAGATGTGTCCTACTTGTTCGATTCTAAAAAACATTTTTCATTGCTATTTTCTCAGTTTCAGTTGTATGGAAGGAGCTCTTATGATCTATCATTGTGTAGGTGGAGGGTAAAATTGAGATTTGCGGGGTTTCCAAGAGTTTTGTAAATGCTTTATATTCTGAAATAAAAGGAACTTTATGTCTATATTTCATTTTTTGTATTTGTAACTTGTAATTTCTTAAACATATTTATATTTTTGAATATATATTAGTTTTTTGAATATACATGAGTACAAAAAAGCAGCATGAAATGACAAAACATACAAGCTAAGTCACATGACATGGAAACATGAGTGTCTGACACGGGACACGTCGACCTTGGAGACAAGACACAGAGGATGTGTTATATATATACACGGAGGACACGAAAATATATATATATATATATAACACGTTCTATGTGTCTTGTCTCCGGGGTCGACATGTCCCTCTGGATGTGTTATATATATACACGGAGGACACAAATATATATATATATATATAAAACACGTCCTATGTGTCTTGTCTCCGGGGTCGACATGTCCCTCTGTGTCTTGTCTCCAGGGTCAACGTGTCCCGTGTCAGACACTCGTATTTCTGTGTCCTCCGTGTCCTGTGTCATGTGACTTAGCTTGTATGTTTTTTCATTTCATGCTGCCTTTTTGTACTCATTGTTGTTTCCTTTTAGGGGATGCCTTTTTCTCCCTTCTATTTATTTGGCTAAATATGCCTCTTGTACTTTTTAGTTCCTTTGACATATTTTGGTCTTTCGAGGACATTACTATCAATTTCAGCTTTCAATTTCGTAGTGTTTTGCTTTCTGTGAAACTTGTATATGCTTTCTTTCCTCAAGTTGAGGGAGCAGAGGTTTAGGGAACTTTGAATTGTGAAGGTCAAATTCATCTGTTGTACTGTTAGATTTTGGTAGCTCGGAGGTACTTCTGCATTGCCGAGGCTTAGCATGTAGAGGAGACCGAGCATATTTCTCTCTTAAGTGACTTTATAAAGTGAGTTTATAAAGTGTCTTTATAAAGTGATTTTATAAAGTCAAGTTGAGCCTTTTATTATTTAATGGGTAAAAGTGACTATGACTTTTGGGTCACTTAAGTGAACTCAACGGACGATTAAGTCGTGACCGTTGATCTCAAGAGGGCAAGATCTAATCTTGACCGTTCATCTCTTTGGAAGACCAAGGGTTAGGGTAGTTACACATTAAAGATGCATACAAAGAACTTGAGAGAGGAGTGGGGGCACACTTTTGAGGAGAGCTTGGAGGGAAGGTGAAGAGACACATTTTCCAAGAGAGGTTGAGCCTAGGAAAAGAGAGCAGCAACAAAAGGGGGATAGGCACGCATCCCAAGGAGGGGATAGGCATGCATCCCAAGGATATTTCTGCATTAAATATAGTCCAGTATCGTACAACAAAGGAGGGTCGTACAGTACGGTTTTGAGAAGGCCATACAACATTTTTCATGCTGGCTTTGCAGCTACAACAAGCACAGAAATCGATGCAAGGTATTGGCACGAATTTCTAGGTGTTTTTCTACCGCCAAAAAATCCATACAAGGTACTGTTCTGACTAAATCTGGGCACGGAATTCGAGGCACTGTTTCTGCTGTTTGTGACTGTACAGTCCGTACTGTTTGTACAGGAAATTAAGTTCTGATTTCAAGACTCTTGCACAGAAAACGAGGTGGAATTTTCACTCAGATAGTGAGATAGTACAGTTTATTAATGCTGATTATGCTGCTGTTGTAAACTCAGAATTTTTCCTATGTGCTCAATAAGAAGAAAATTTCCTTCACTGGTTTTCACCTTGTGGGTTTTTCCAGGGGCATTGCCCAGAAATTCCTTGTGTCAAATGTGGTGATTTTGTCTACTGTTCATTGTTATTTCCGCTGCTATATTTTCAGATTGCTTAGTCACTTGTATTTATGCTCATAGTTCCAGTAAAATGCATGTGATTCCATTGCTTTATTGGTGAATAACTATAGGAGGTTGAAATATATTATTGACTAAGTGTTTGAGATAAGATTTTTCAACATGGTATCAAAGCAGGAGTTCTGAGGTTCAACAGACAAGAGAATTGACACTTGATTTGCAGTGAGTGCAGAGGGGTTTTTCTTGGAAGAAAGAAGGGGAAGAGCTGAGTTTCAGTTGAGAAGGTCATGGCTATTGGCTTGAGGTTCGAAGATGGGTTGGATGGAGCAACGAACTTTAGTCCTTGGAAGGAGAGGATAGTTTTGTTGCTAGAGAAGCTAAGTTATGGGATATTGTGAACAACACAATCGAATCCCGTAATTGTTCCCATAGATGCAACTCTTTTTGGCAACGTTCCAGAAGAAGAATGTGAAGGCCAAGAGGATTATTTTTGATGCAATCAAGGACCATGTTATTTCCCATGTTGTTGGAAAAACAAATGCCTACGAGATGTGGGCATCTTTGACCAAGCTATACCAAAGTTCCAATGAGAATCGAAAGATGGTATTGAGAGAGAAGCTGAGAAACATAAAGATGACCGAGACTGAAAAAGTGTCCTCATATCTCACCAGAATCACTCAAGTTCGTGATGAACTTGGCGTAGTTGGAGAGTTTATATCAGATGGAGAATTGGTTAGGACCGCTCTGAATGGTTTTTCAGAGAAGTGGAACACGTTTGTTAAGGGTGTTGTCTCTAGGGAGAACCGTCCCAACTGGGAGAGATTGTGGGATGACTTCATACAGGAAGAGACTCGTGAGGAGGCTCTTTGTAGCAGACAGTCAAAGGGTGAGGAGAATGAGGAGAATGTTGCCCTCGTAGCAGCAAAGAAGAAGGACAAGAAGTCTTCTCATGGTGAGAAGAAGGACATGCGTAAGGTGAGATGCTATGCATGTCATGAGTTGGGACATTATGCAGGCCAATGTCCGAACAAGAAGAAGAGGCAGGAGCCAAAGGTATCAACAACAACTGAGGTTGTCGAGTTCACGTAAAAGTTCGAGGAGTTTTCCTTGATGGCGTGTCTTGCGGGTATTGGGTGCCTAGGGTGTACATACACTCTTGCATGGTTCTTTGACAATGGGGCCTCTCGGCACATGACGAGGATGAGGTCTGTATTTCTCAGTTTTTCAGAGATCAACTTAGGCAACTTTGTGGGGTGTGTGGTGAGCACTAGACATGTTTTGGCTATGGAGGGAGTTGGAAGTGTTAGATTCCAACTGGACTCAAGAGGGTATCTAGAGTTGGCTGAGGTATTATATGTTCCTGAACTGTCGGTGAACTTGCTCTCTGTGTCGTCTTTTGAGATAGATGGATGTGGGATTGTGTTCTCTCAAGCACCGACATACCTATATCCAGAGAGAATCTCTTCTGACCCAAGTGTGTTGCTTGGTGTCTGGTCGAAGAGATTGTACAGAGTGCTTGGTCAGCTTGTAGTTGGATCCAATGGGTCGCTGGAGCCTGAGTTTGATAGTGTTGAGGTTTCAAAGAGAGGACCTTGGATGAATAGGTCTCTTGATTAGAGTTTGGTGCAGGTAGTTGGAGATGCTTCGAGTTCAGAGGGAGCAGAGGCTTCCAGTGCAGTGGGAGTGGCTACAACAACAGAGGACATGATGGGGTTAGAGATAGGTTCGAGTGGAGGCTCCAGAAGTACCTCCCTCGCTAAGAGGGAGTGTTAGATTTTGGTAGCTCGGAGGTACTTCTGCATTGCTGATGCTCAACATGTAGAAGAGACCAAGCATATTTCTCTCTTAAGTGAGTTTATAAAGTGATTTTATAGAGTCAAGGTGAGCCTTTTATTATTTAATGGGTAAAAGTGACTTTTTGACTTTTGGGTCACTTCAGTGATTTAAGTGAACTCAACGGAGAATTAAGTTGTGACCGTTGATCTCAAGAGGGCGAAATGTAATCTCGACCGTTCATCTTTTAGGAAGACCAAGGGTTAGGGCAGTTACACATTAAAGATGCATACAAGGAGCTTGAGAGAGAAGTGGGCTTTTAAGGAGAGCTTGGAGGGAAGGTGAAGAGGCACACTTTCCAAGAGAGGTTGAGCTTAGGAAAAGAGAGCAGCAGCAAAAGGAGGATTGGCATGCATCCCAAGGAGGGGATAGGCATGCATCCCAAGGAGATTTTTGCATTAAATATAGTCCAGTACCCTACAACAATGGAGGGCCGTACAGTACGGTTTTGAGAAGGCCGTACAACATTTTTCATGCTGGTTTGCAGCTACAGAAAACACAGAAATCGATGCAAGGTATTGGCACGAATTTCTAGGTGTTTTTCTGCTGCTGGAAAATCTGTACAGCAAGGTACTGTTCTGTACTAAATCTGGGCATGAAATTCGAGGTGCTGTTTCTGCTGTTTGTACAGGAAATTAAGTTCTGATTTCAAGACTGTCTTGCACAGAAAACGAGTTGGAATTTCTGCTCAGATAGTGAGATAGTACAGTTTATTAATGCTGATTATGCTGCTGTTGTAAACTCAGAATTTTTCCTATGAGCTCAATAAGAATAAAATCTCCTTGACTGGTTTTTCCCATGTGGGTTTTTCCAGGGGCATTGCCCAGAAATTCCTTGTGTCAAATGTGGTGATTTTGTCTACTGTTCATTGGTATTTCCGCTGCTATATTTTCATATTGCTTAGTCACTTGTATTTCTGCTCATAGTTCCAGTAAAATGCATGTGATTCAATTGCTTTATTGGTGAATAACTATAGGAGGTTGAAATCTATTATTGACTAACTGTTTGAGATCAGATTTTTCAACATGTACACTATATATATGTTCATTAGTAAATCTCACACTATATTGGGCTGTCTTGATGTCTCGTGCATTCTTTTAGCCCAACAAAGAAACACTGTATGGAGATTCTACTATGGATGATATTTTTTAAGAGTATTTTGATTAAATTTTGTCTATATCCAATATCTAATATCCAATTTGCTAATGTTTGCAGGAAACATCTTTGCACTATTTCTGGATATCATGATCGAACAATTTTCTCGGTACACTGGTCAAGGTAAGATTATATATTTCCTGGACACATTTTCTTCTATGCATGACATGACAGTGGCTTGATTGTTGTTGACACTTGTGAACTGCTCTATTTTTATTAAGAGGATACATAATCAACCTATGCACACACTTTTGCATTACACTAAAACCTGGATAGAGGTGAACATTTTCGTTTACAGATTGTTGCTGTCTTATGTTTCTTTTTATTGTAGCAAATGGTAGGAAGAGAAGTTGCCTATAATGGTTCTGCTGAGTCAACAACTTATTGATTGTTTGTACTTTTTCTGCCAGGGGCGGTCTTATTGCTAGTGGAGCATCTGATGATTGTATCAGGCTCTTTAGTGAGAGCACAGATGATTCTGCTACACCGGTCTCTCTTTTTCCTTTTATTTAATATTCTCCAATTAAAATAAAATGTTGAAATTTTATATGTATGTGCCAGTGGTATAATGCTATAATTAGTGATTCGTTGGACCATAACTGCACAAAAAAATATTGAGCCTTGTGGTTATTTAAAGAAAGGCTCATGTCTGTTTTACAAGTTAAAATGATGCATGGTTATAAACATCAAAAGAAATGGCGAAGTCAAACTATTCCAAATTGTTGCTCCTCTATGAGCTAGGCTGAAACGAACTAGTGATATTGAGTCTTGACCACAATCAGAATGACATACATTGTATATGGTGTTTTCAAGTGAAAGTAGGGTCCTAGAGTAAACTATTGTTCAATTTCGAAAGATTGGTTGAAGCTGTTGAAATGGCTATGTCAAAGCCCAAATTATTGCTTCACTATGATTGTGTCTAGGCTAAAGGCTGAAACTAGGTAGTGATATTGACTGCAATCAGAGTGATATACAATGTATATGGTATTTGCTAGTGAAAGGAGGTTACTAAACTAAATATTGTTCCCTTTCTAAAGAATGGTTGAAGCTGTTTGTCTAATAAAATGCCTGTGCTAGAATACAAAACATAAGACACCAGGTTCATAAATATGTAAAATAATTCATTTGTCTTTTTTTCATGTTTTTCTGAAGAACGCTTCATGGGATTCCCTCCTCCTCCGCAGAATATCTGGATGGAGGACATTGTCAACTGCTAGCTGCTCTTAGGGACTTGACCAGATTTGAACCTATGACCTATGGCCTCTCCATTGGCAACGTGCCTTTGGCAGATGGTTCAATTGATTGAGCTACCCCTTGGGGCTAATAAAATTCATTTGTCATATGCACACAAGATTAAGATTCTTGCTACCAGATTTTTAAAATTTAAGCCTCATTAGGCCCGGAGAAAATTAATCTGCTTGTCTCAGCAGTGTAGATGCCTTTGGGCTAGCATATGATATCCGAGTGTGAAATGCTTCATCTAGCGTAAGTTCACATGAAATGGTTCTCCTGTCTCTCTCTAACACATCTAGAATTTCACCTTTAATTTAAATGTTTTGATAAAATCACATCATGTAGAAATTTAGTGAATTGAAGTTTCTTTTGCCAATTCAGAAATTTCACCTCTTTAGGGTTCCACAGATATAATCTCTGGAATTATTAGCGTTAGGGCTGAACTGAAATATAAATTACAGCAGCAAACAGTGGACAATATTTCATTTCACATCAACCCCAATACACTAAGCAATCCAAGAGAGAAGATACCAAATATATGCCAACAAATTTCAGCCCTTTAGGGCAATTTTTTCATGCATAAACCAGATCTGAAATCACTGCAATTAATGCAGATTTACAGTAGTAAATCTGTCCTGTCATCTTTAATAAGAATGTTAACTCCATCAACAATTTCAGTCTTAACTTATGTCAAATCAGCAGGACACAAGTGCTGGAAATTACCAAACCATGAAGAGTCAAGACAATGATAGCTGAAAATCAAATCTGTAATACAACAGCTTTGGACAGCTGAAATTTTCATATATATATAGATAAGAGATGAAATTTAAGTACATACTCAGCTTATCACAAGCTGGTACAACCCTCCAAGCTCACCAAATCCATAGCCAGGGAAAACAAAGAAAAACCCTAGCACCACCAAGGATACTCCAACAAGTTAGAATCACCACCGGCAAATGCTCCATGACCTCATGCAAGGCGTTGCCTCTTCTCTCCCTCCTCGACAAGTACAACTTAGGGTTTATCACCAAACCCTAACTCCCATGCCTCCTTCATGATCAAACCCAAGTCTTGGACTTAAAGAATGATCCAAGAAACCATAGCGCCTTATTATAGAGAGATAAGATACAAAGAAGATTAAACGAGAGAGAGAGAGAGAGAGAGAGAGAGAGAGAGAGAGAGAGAGAGAGGACTAGCACTCCTCTAACATCTTTAACCCAAGTGTGAAGAAGAATAAGCACAAGTGCATGGTTGATGATAATAATGACTCTCTCCTTCCTTTATTTATATGAGAGGTAAGGGGGGTCTACAATGACAAGTGGACCTATCCCACTACAAGTAACCTACAAGACACAAGTAGGTTCGCACATGTAAAGCACTCTACTCCGAAGTGACACATGTCAAGGTCCAAGGTGATGAAGATCAACAAATAAGGCTCCAAGGCGTGGGGACTACTTCCCAAGGTCCAACACTCCTCCTCCCAAGTGTCCAAAGCTCCAATTCATCTCCAAGGTTATGTGCTTCTTTAAGGACCATCACACCTACATGTCCATTCTCTCAACCCAAGTGTCCTCAAGTCAAGTTCAAGCTTCCATGCAAGCAACTAAGCAACCCCATGCTGTCTAGGGCCCAACGCCCTCCTTTGGCATGCTTAATGCAAGGCATCCTCCAAGCAAGCAACCTCCCTCCATGTGCCCGTTTTAAGCTACATGAAGTCACCAAGCTCCATAGGTCTCCAACACTCCAAGGAAGAATGTCATACAAGCATCCATACAAAGTGTAGTAAATCAAGAGTAAGCCACCTCCAGTGTGCAAGTCCATCACAGATCACCAAGGGTCAACGGTACACTACACACCCCATATCTCATGAAGCATCCCCAAACATGGTGTAAACACTTTCGGAGTAACTTTGAAAGCTAACACAACACTCGATCCCCATCCCTCATGAAAGTATCTGGATGACTCATTTTATTGAGCTGTTAAGTTCTCTTTTGGTATTATATTGATCTTAGATACACTAATGTTCCAGTAGTCATTGTGCAATTATTTTAGGCTCTCATTTTTTGTAATTTATCTCATGTACAGCAGGTTGATGGCCCATCGTATAAGTTGATTTTAAAAAAGGAAAAGGCTCACTCAATGGATGTGAATTCAGTCCAATGGCATCCCTCGGTGAGTGCTTGAATGCCCCTTGAGGATTTATTGCAATTTGCTTGTACATTTCCATGTCTCATAAGAACCATCTGATTCTACCAGACTGACAATTTGAATTTTCTTGATGTGCGGGTCTCCTATACATTTCCAGGAGCCTCAGCTACTAGCTTCAGCAAGTGATGATGGTAGAATTAAGATATGGGAAGTTACTCGGATAAATGGACTAGAAAACAACCATTGACATATCATCATTTCCACATGACATCTAAAGGATGGAAGATTGGCATATATTACCTTCAGAGGAAGCAAGTTTCTCAATTGTTGACTTTGTTGGCTTCTTGGTGGGTTTGCTTTTGGGGATTACTTTTAGTCTATAGAAGTAAAGTGAATCATGATACAAGGGTTAAAGTTAAAGAGTTGAGAATATGCAGATTTTAATGAAATACAACTGGTATGGCATTTATTGTGGCTGATTTACTCTATATGAGTACTGAAGCAGATTTCATAACTACAATTTTCATTAGGGGTTCTGGAGTTTAACATAAATCAAGATCAAGTCTGATTTGGAATTTTATTTTGTTTGTTAAAATTAATTTGATTTCTCAGACAATATCCTTGCTCTGGTATTGTAAATATTGTATAGTAAGGTGTAGTAATGGAATATAAGTTGTAACCACCATGAAGCAGTGGAACACTATAATGAAGCACCAAGAGCTGGTTTAAAATGAGGCTCTTATGCTTTCTTTCTTTAACACTGGAAGAATGTAATTTAGAACTCTTAGTGGCAAGTAAAAGAATTGAACACAGTTCGATGTTCTGTTTATACAGTACTATTTTCTGGCAAAACATGTCTTGTGCTTCTCCTCAAATGAGCGATGAATGTTCAGGAGAACATGGGATGGCTTCAAATGTATAGGCGAGTAAGATTAAATGTGTAGTGAAGATTCAAAAAATAAAATATTAGCTGTCCTGTCAAGGAAACTTGATTTGAGGTTTTGGGCAGCAATCTTCATGGTGAGTTATATAAGGTGTCTTGGCGTTTTTTCTTATAAAATTGGTTTTGGCAGCGATGTAAGCAAATTTCATGTATTATCTGAAAACATTAATACTAGGAAGACATAGGTTACTCCTACTGATTGGTATGTTGGTGCAAATGAGTTTAGCAAATTGAATTATATTATGTTTCTTGCAACTATTTATAGAGTACCTTGTGATTTTCCTGAAGAAATTAACGAGGAGTCTTAGATATTAGTTTGTTTCAGTAATTTCACTCCCATGAATATATAGAGACATCGCATTTCTAAATCAGTTGTAGCATATGAGGGGTTATATTTTGCTGTTGAAAGTCTTGTCTATTTCTTGATTAATCTCCGATACAAATATATCGCAAGGCATTCATTAACCAGGGAGTTAGGTTGGAAAGTTTGACATTTTAAGAGACACTCTATAAGACTTGATAGAATTTCAACATAGACGACAACATTTAGGGTTTGTGGCGTTCTTGTAAGTATGTTTCTGAGGTGTTGTGGCTCTTATCAACTTTGCTCCCAGAGTTCATTTAACAACCTAGAATGGTGCAATGTTGCTCTATCGGGTCCTTTATGCCTGAAAGGTGCAAACGAGAGTTCCTGCAACTACATAGATTGTTTCATGCAAGTGCCCTGTTATCCCCATTTAATAGGGATAACTAATAAGGATAACTAAGGAGATGATGTCTCGAGGCCCTCCGGTTGCAGACATGGAGTACCGAGAGACGAATGGCTGAAAACGTCCACTTGCACATACAAAGGCTCACCCCACCACCATAGCGCTCAGATTCATCACAATGGTATCCGCCACACCAGCTTGCTTCCAGAAGACATTAGGTCTTTCTCCATGAGGTACCAGACATGCATTATGGTGAGTGTCATTTCAATATTTGAGGCATTTGAGTCTGTTGCATTTAAAAGATGCTTTTGATTATGTAACGTCTGCTTGGAAGTTATGGTCTTTGCCCTGTTTCACCTTGGTGGTTGACATTGAGCCCTAGTAAGTGGTCACCCTAAGGGATGAGTTTGCTACTGGGAGGTCCCCTTGACAAGTCATCGTGCCATTCTCGATCATATTTACCACTTTCCACACTTCATCCCCTCGCCTCCTTATCTTTTGGGATTTTTGGGTGCACTGACCCAAGAAGGGATTGTCCCTCATTTCACGGGAAGAAGGGGTTGAAGCCTGTTATCACACAGTTTGTAGCTAGGTCAAAAGGCTAGAAAATAGAGGCCAAACTCGCGTAACAGGAACCTACCCCACCCAATGTCACCACAATGGGAAGGTTCTTTCTCTTTAGGGAGGCTAGGCCCAGGGGAGACATCCCCGGTAACCTGGGGTTTTGAAGAGGCTAAGGTATAAAAGTCAAAGTAAAATTCCCCCCTTCACAGGTCACCACCAAGAGCAGATAGTCGGGCTAAACAACAAATAATGAAGTGTAGGCCCAAATGAGAACACCTGCCTGGAACAAAGAAACAACAAAACAATACATGCAGGCTATGATTAAATGGGTTAGTACTTCATATAACTATCTGATATCAATATATTACCAATTATGACAATAGATATTGACGAGATCAATGTTTATTAATATAGCAATGGAACATATCAATTCATCAATTCATCAATAAATATCAATATGATGTAGCAAACAGTGTATCCAATCAATCCCTTAATAAATGCTTCAAACCACCATCTAATTCCCTATAAAGAGAAATTGTTGCGTCAAGATGGAATAACCAAGGATGGCGTCAGCCTTATTAGGGTTAGTAGTTAGTTAGGGTTTCAATTTATAAAGGTTTTGAGAGTTTGTTTGACCAGTATCACTTCAACGTTGGAGACCTAAGATCAGTGCCTAAGGGTAAATGGAGTCAAATTAAGGGAGGACGCTAAGGTTGAAGGGAGAAGGCTAAGGACTAGAGGGAGGGTTCTGAAGTGCTGCAATGGCAGGGCCCCAGAAACAAAACCCTAGGGGAAAGAGGCTCACTATGGTGTTGCTTAAGCAAGGCCTTGTGCTCTTTCCTCCTTCCTTAGGTTTAACTTGGCAAAACGGCTAGCATAAAAGATGAATCAAGACACGAGAGTGTGGTGAGGGAGAGTGTTGCAAAGGCAAGACCCTATCACCAAACCCTAGAAGCAGGACAACGTTAGGTGTAGATAACCTAGGCCTAAGACGTCTCCCCCTTCTTGACTTTTAAGGGGACGACTAGCACAGGGGAAGAAGAAATAAGAGTGTAGCAATGGCTAGGCTCTTCCTTCCTTTTTCAATGGCTGAAAATTTCTCTTTTAGGGGACATGAGACAACGACCTACTTGTGTGTTTGTCCCCTAGGGTTTTAAAATCAACAAAGTTTATAATAAATGCAAGAATATAAGACTACAACCATTCAATTAAAAAGTTTTGCAGAAAAAACACTTACATATCATGATGAAATAGCATTGCAAACCCTAGTTGTAAACCTTCCTTCAAGAGAAATGCCAAAAATGC